>PVKA01034016.1:0-23825 GCA_004027165.1 Ctenomys sociabilis | reverse complement strand
AAAAAAAAAAAAAAAAAAAAGAAAGAAAGAAAGAAAATAGAAAGAAGGACCGTTTTGTATTTGTGTATACAGAATAGTTAGGATACATATGCAGCTACTTCTGCATAATTCTATGAGAAGAAAAATTGGTAGTAATAGTGTTTGGACAGGATATCCTATCTACTTCTTGTATTATGGATAACTACTAGGAAGATAACAATGTAAAAAGTATTAATTATTGAAACTGTCCTATAAATCAGCTTTGAAAAAAAAAAAGATAGGTACACAGCTACAGTCTCTAATTCAATGAACAGAATATAATGTCTGCACCTTGTACAACAAATAACCACTAAGAAAACAATATGCAATGTATTAATTATTGAATCTGTCCTATTAATTTGACTTGAAACTGTCTCATTGCTATTTGTTCTTCAATAAAATTACGGAAAAATAAAAAAAAATATTGAAACTGTCCTATTAATCAGCTTTGAAACTGTCAAAAAAAAGTGCTTGGAAAACCACGATTAGGCGAATAGATAGTCAGCTATGCCTAAAACAATCAACTTTTAAATAACCAATTCAAGTAGCAGCAACTATCATGAACTCTTAACATCTCTAGATGATTGACAAGCTCAACCATCAGAGGAACTACATTACCCATAAGGCCCCGCGCGCCGGGCCGGCGCTGTCGCACGGCACCCTGGGAAGCACAATCTGGACTCCGGAAAGCGCTTTCTGAAGCCCGCCCTGGTGGCATGGCGGTACCTACTTAGGGCGCGTTCCTTCGCTTTGCGTTTTGGCCGGGGCGGGGTTCTGGGCTTTAGGCTGTAAGTGGGGCGACGTCCGGGGATTTCGGGAGGGACTTGGGAAGCGTGAGGACGGCGCCGGCCGTACGGCCTGCTGAGGCGAGGTGCGGGGTGGCTGGGCCCGTCCGCGGACGCGGCGCTCTCCTGGCGCCGGCTCTGAGGTCTCGGGCGCAAGGATCGGTGCTCTCCGAGGGCTGATGGTGGCTTGGCGGGCTGGGGCCCCCGCGCCTCGGCCGTGGAATGAAGAAGACGGGCGTCCAGACTGCGAGCTCGAGGCCAGACTCGAGTTCGATTTCTGTGCCTTGCTTCTGAGGACTAAGTTGAAAATAATGACATGCCAGCGCCTCCTGTCACAGACTGCGCGGGGATTCCTGCTTTCATTTCCGCGTGCTGCTAGTCACATCCCCCAGAGCTCCAGCGTTAGCACAGCAAAGGCTTTCTTGAGGAGCCTCCTCCGACCTCTGTAGTTGGGACCAGTGTACTTCAACCGCACAAGGATGAGTTGGATGCATTGAATTCACTTAAAAGTCATAATCTAGTAGGAGATACAGGTGGTTAAGCAGAGATTTTAGTGAGTGATAGCCCCAAGGCCTCTGTCGAATCCTGGAAGCAAGTATTGGTTTTACCTCCCATCAGTGGGTTAGCTTTTATGATAGGTTTTCTCTTTTATTAGTGATATAAACATCCTTTTTTACAGCCTGACACTTACTGTGGCCCAAACCCTTTGTATAAGTGCCTTTGTTTTGGGTGGAGACTTTTGTTTTTGAGACAGGGTTTTGGTATGTAGGAAAGTCGAGTCTTGAACTCACAGTGTAGTCCAGGCTGGCCTGAAACTCATACGGTCCTCCTGCCTCAGCCTGCCAAGCATGCTGAGATTACAGGTGTGTACCGCCACCCCTAGCAGGTGCCTTTCTGTTATGTTGATTGTTTAAGTGATTCTATGGGATGTGTGCTATCACTTTTTTTTTCTTTTTCTTTTTCTTTTTTTTTTTTTTTTTTTTTTTTTTTTTTTTTTTTTTTTTTTTTTTTTTTTTTTTTTTTTTTTTTTTTTTTTTTTTTTTTTTTTTTTTTTGTCTTTTTGAGACAGGGTCTCACTATACAGTTCAGGCTGGCCTTAAGCTCACCTTGTAGCTCAGGCTGGTCTCGAACTCACAACAATCCTCCTGCCTCAGCCTCCCAAGTGCTGGGATTACAGGCATGCACCACTAAGCCTGGCTTGTGCTATCACTTTTACCTATATTAGTTAACTTGCCTAGGGTCACACAGGTTAGTTACAATGGTAACTGGTAGGGATGAATAAGTTCAAATCTTGGTGCCTCCAAAACAAACTACTGTGCTTTATGTATTTTCTAAAGAACAGTTTACAAAAGATGTCCCCAGATATAAGGAAGATTTGGGGAAACATCTTAAAAACCGAAAAGCACTTATATTTGTATAACTTTTTTTTTAAAGGACAGTATTTAATTTCACAATGTTTGGGGACCTATTTGAAGAAGATTATTCCAGTGTATCAAATAACCAGTATGGAAAAGGGAAGAAACTAAAACCTAAACCTTTGGAGCCTCCTGCTCCTAGAGAATTCACCAATTTAAGTGGAATCATTAATCAGGGTGGAACGTGTTACCTCAATTCCCTTCTGCAGACTCTTCATTTCACACCCGAATTCAGAGGTATGCTAATGTTATATGCATTTGAATAGTACTATGTAGCAGACTCTACTTGTAATCAGTGATACAAATTACAAATAAGACAGTCTCTTGAATATGTATTCCACAGTGTTCATTGCTACAAATGTAACACATAAATTGTTGATCTTCCTACAGAGAAATGTGAAGCTTAAATTCTTTTAAATATATTCTGTGTGACTATAGTAGTGTAGTAACAATTTTAAAATAAGGCAATATGTTTCTCTTCTAATTCCTATAATTTGAAATACAACAAAGGCAATTATCTCATGAATACCAGCCGTTATTATTGTTACAATATTTGTATTTTATTAGTTTAAAACTTCCTGCTAAGGAACTAACACCTAGCCTAGGATTACCAAAGGAACTATATCCTGACTTTTGGGGTGGCAAGGGGGCTCACATTACTCACACACATCTGAAATTTTTAATCAGCATTTCTGAAGTCCAGAAAGCTAGGACCTTGACCTGCTCTGACCTGGACTAGTTTAGCTTGATAACCTGACCTGGTGTAACATTTTCACATTATCTTTCTAAAATCTACAACTCTTGAATGCCGAAGACCCAAGGACTTTGGGTAAGGACTATGTACAAAGAACAGAAACACAGCCATATTTAAAAAACATCGTTGTGCTAATAAGAGAACTCTCCCAGAAACCAACTGCCAGAAGCCAGTCTGACTTCGCTGGACCCTTGATTTCCTTCCCATTTCTCTTCATTTTGGCTCATCCTCCTTTCTGCAAAGCAGCTTCCTCCACAGCAGTCTTAGCATTCATGTTCTTTTCATTGCAGTATGAGCGGTACTTGGCCCTTATTCTTATGTGGCTCTGTTTGGGGGCCCCAGTGTTAAATGACCTTGTAGCAGATAGCCCTCAACAGTGTAGATCTGGCCTATCCTATATCTGAGTGCAGCATTCCCTTCCAGTCACTGCCCAGAGTTGTGGTGTCTTTCATTGTTTCTAAGCTTAGGCTTCTCCCTTCGGAGATAATAAGGAATATTCACCATTGTCTTAGGGCCATTCTGATGCATTGAACTGTATGTAGGCTTTAAAGTAGTCCATCTTGTCCTTGACTCTCCTCCATAAAACTATCTCCTTGACACAGTAATCCTACTTTTAGCAGTTTCAGCATCAAAAACCAGATTCCCAAAAGGAAATAAGCTCTCAGGTTTTAATATGGTTCACGTGAACCATATTATAGCATAACTTGAAGTAGAAAAGCCCAGGAAGAGACTGAGGAAGAAGTGAGTGAGCAAGACAGATTGTGGAGAGTACCAGAGACCAAGAGTAGGACAGCACCATGGACCGGCTTCCCCTGTGTGACCAACCATGTGGTTTGACAGTGTACTGAGGGATGTATATTCTTGAAGGAAAGGCCTAACTTGGAAAGGATACAGTCAGGCAGAACACTGGGGGAGAAAAAAAGTTTAAGCAGTAAGGCTGGAGTGGATTTGTTTATGAGGTCAATACTCTGCACCTGGGAGACAGTTGTGACAGCACTTGCATGATTTGTACTCTAAGCTATAGATCCAGAATTCATTTTCGTCCATTCTTAGCACTTAGCCATGGATTGAACATTGGTAATAATAACTGTTAGGGCAGTGATGATTTTAATCAAGAGATATACCCATCCTCTCTTTGTCTCCATGCAATGTAACAAAGTTTTCCCAAAGATACTCCTGGGTTGGATTATACATGTCCTCCCAAAAATTCAAGGTTCACTTTTTTGTTTGGGGGAGACATTTTTGGATTTTGGGTCTTGCCATGTAGCTTTCACTATGTAGCCAAGCTGGCCTTGAACTTTGAGCATTCCCTGTGTGAGCCCCCCAAATTCTGGGATTATAGATATTGTCCACCATGTCCAGCTCAGTGTGCCCTCTTGAGTGATGAGTCCACATATTGGAGTATAAAAAATTTCCTGGCAATTGGCACGATGTTGCAGCTTTTCTTAGGGTGAGAGCACTACCATCTGTTTGTTATTAACTTCACCACAGGAAATTTTTCACACTAGAGAGAGGAAGGGCACAACTGCTAGGTAAAAGGTGATCCATTCCATGAAAAGCTACCTGGCAATCTCACATGCGGTGCTAAAATGCACACCTGTCGTGCCTTCACATTTCCCAGTTCCTCTTTGTCTTGGGGACCCACTACCATAAGCATAGAGTTTTGATGATGTTATTCATAGAGTATGTTCATAAGCTAATGACCCCCTTTTGTGGATCTCTGGTACTGAAACCCTAACCACTTTTATTTTGCAACATTCCATAGGTAAAAATGTTAAAGCAAAGTTTGTAGATTAAGGGTGTAATTCTCACAGTCATATTTCTTAGTCATTAATTTTGCTTAATGGCAGTCTTGGCTTTCTAAACATTTGAAATGAAACCATGTCATTCACATCTCTGATTCTACTTTTTTATTTAGAAGCTTTATTTTCTCTTGGTCCAGAAGAGCTTGGTTCTTTAGAGGATAAGGATGAGCCTGATGCAAAGGTATTACATCTATGATTTATGGGTTTTTGGGGGGGGAATATTGAGAGGGTGTTTTTTAAGGAAGGAACTAAGTTCCTTGTTCATAGAAAACAGTTATTTATTACCAAGTATTTTTAGAATGTAACTTGGCAATACTCTATTAACAATGATATTTTTCTTCTAAAATGAATTACTTATCCAAATATCATGCTGCTACTGTTTTGTGAACATACCTCACTCTGTGTTTATAAGTTGTTTGTTTTTGGCGGAACTGGGTCTTGAACTCAGGCCCTTGTGCTTGCCAGGGAAGCACTTATTCCACTGAGCCATCTCCCCAGCCCCACACTCTGTGTTTATTCTTCTGATATTTGTAAACCATTCACACTAGCCTACCAAAATATAGTATCTGTTTAATTTAAAACAGAATGGGATTACAGGACACCCTTAGAAACCAACACTTTCAGTTTAGTATTCTACAAATATATTGAATAAGGAATTAGTTTATTAATTTATATATTATTATGGTGAAATTATGTTTAAAGTACAGTTCTAATCTTACCCAAGCCTGATTAAATCTAATTGAGAAACCTTGTCATTTTCAGGTTCAAATCTGTTCTTAACAGTATTTCATGGGGAGGCTAAGGCAGGAGGGTTGTTGTGCGTTCGAGACCAGCCTGAGCTACAAAGTGAGCTTAAGGCCAGCCTGAACTGCATAGTGAGACCCTGTCTCAAAAAAAAAAAAAAAAAATACAGTACTTCATGATGCAGCCTACTATGTGGCAAAGGGTTGGTCTTTTGCATTTTTTTTTTCCTTCCCAATCTATTGCAGATCAGTGTTTTTATTATATATTCTTAAATGTCTTGGAAACCTAAAATGACCATAAAAGTTTAAATGCTCGTCATCCCTTTCAGTCATTAGAAGCCTGGCCTGCAAACCAGCTTCCAAGAGACGTTGTCACTCCCACCCTGTCTCTTGCCCTCATCATCTTAAGTAAGGCAAGAATAGGACAGCTTGGAGCCAGGAAAGAGGCAAGAGGCAGCTAGCCCTGTGAAAGGGCCCGGCTCCTGAGAGCTGTGTGCTTAGAAGAAAATCTTTCATTTATCTGTAGGAATATGTCTGTATTGGAAATATTTTAGAGAAAAAGTGAACTGTTACAGATTCTAACTGCTGCTTGTGATCATTCCAGTGGATTATTAGGGTCTGTTTGAGTTTTGATGTTGATCTGAAGTATGTCAAGGTAGAAGACTAGATAACTAAAATTTCTTGTATTGAATTAGACTTTTCAAAGGACTAAATCTTACTTCTCCCTTTTTAATAAGAAATTAAGCAAACTTTAAATAAACTAGGAGATACATGAAAACATACACAGATCTTTTAAAAAGCCTTACTTGCTGCTTACAAGAGTTCATTTAAAATGCATCGTTTCTTGCCCAGGTTCGAATCATTCCTTTGCAGTTGCAACGCCTGTTTGCTCAGCTTCTGCTCTTAGACCAGGGAGCTGCATCCACAGCCGACCTCACTGACAGCTTTGGGTGGACCAGCAATGAGGTATGAAAGCCTCTGGAAGTGACAGGCAGTAGAGGAGGGTTTAGAATGTTACCTGGCTTTTTTTACTTTTGTCTGAGAGTCTCAACATTTGATTGAATGTTTCCTTCTTATTAAATAACTGCATGGCTGGTTTTGAACTCATGACGATCTTTCTGCCTCAGGCTCTGAGTTCTGGGATTGTAGGCATGAATCACCATGCCCAGCTAAAAGTATATTTTTAGATATGGGTTTTTTTATGACTGGCTGTGATTCTGGGCTGAGAAGCAGGTAAATGCAGGAGTTGAGTTTTGCATTTTCTACCCTTACAGTTTTTATGTAATCTAGTTGAGCTATAACTTCTATTACATGAAAATTACTTACATTTGTATGACAAATTGCTGAGCAGCTTTTCAATCTCTAAGTGAAAATAAAGGATAAAGTAATAAGTTTTTTTTTTTTTTTCTAAATTCTCTCTGCCTGTGTGATGTGCTTTTTCTTTGAATCTAGGTGTTCATTTCAGGACATTTACTTTGGCCAGAGAAGTGAAGCCATTTTTGGCAGATCTTTTCATTCCCCCTGTGCTGACTCCCCTCTGTCTTCTTCCTTTATCCTACTGCGTGGCAGCTTCCTCTCATGTTTCTCTGAGTGTCCTAGAAAATGCTCCACTGGACACACTCTAAGCATTTATCAGCAGGGAATAAAGCTGCTTGTCGCCACTATTCATGTGCTGTTAACTAGACAAATTCAAGTCAATACAGGTTTTTCATTCAAGTAGATGCATTCCTACAAAGCCAGGTACAAGAAAACATCAGTTTTTTTCCCCTTTTATTTTGCTCTTTATATGTTGAAAAACTATATATATATATACAGAGAAGTAAAACCATATAATAGTTCAGCTGTGTGCTTAATGTATTTCACTTAACATGTGGTCTCAAGAAGCAGCCATTTTTCCTACAAGTGACTAAAATTTATCTTTTTTTATGGAAGAGTAGTACTCATTGTATATATAAATACCACATTTTTTTAATCCATCTGTCGATGGACGGAGACAAGCAGCTTTCAAGACTTAGCTATTATGGCTTGTGCTGCTATAAACATAGATATACATGCATCACTGTAATATGATGTCTTTAATTCCTTCAGAAAGATACTTAAGTGGAAAATAGCGGGGTCAAATGGAATTTGTTTTAGTTTTTGGAGGACCCTTCATACTAATTTCCATAATAGTTGTACTCATTTATTTTCCTACCAACAGTGTAAGTGGATCCTTTTTTTCCTCCTGCATCCTATTTGTTCTCTGATTTCTTAACAATAGCCATTTTATCTAGAATAAGGCAGAAACTCAGTGTTGTTTTAATTTGTGTTTCTCTAGTGTCCAGAGATCCTGAACATTTTTTCATGTATTCATTGGTCATTTGTATGTCTTCTGAGAAGTGTACGCTCATTTCAGTTGCCTGTTTTATTTATTTATTTATTTTTGTATTTAGTACAGGGTCTCGTTGCACAAATCAGACTCAGTGATTCTCCTGTTTTCAGCCTCCCAAGCACAGGGAGGCACGCACCACCATGCCCTGTCTCAATTGCTGTTTCAGTGTGCCCTGAGGGTGGGGCCAGCATGGCATGCCTGGGAATCAACCCAGTTGCTGCATCTGCCTAAGCAGGCACTTTAATCTGCTAAGCTATCTGTCCAGCCCAAGTTGCTCATTTTTTGACTAGGTCATTTATTTGGGGAAGGTCTAATTTTTTTTAATTCTTTATATATTTTAGATATTAAGACTGGGTGTGGTGGCACACACAGTAATCCTGTAATCCCAGCCCTTGGGAGGCAGAAAACAAGAGGATTACTACAAGTCTGATCTGTGTAGTGAGACCCTGTACTAAATACATTTTTAAAAAGTAGATACTAGCTGGGCATGGTGGCGCAGGCCTGTAATCCCAGCACTTGGGAGGCAGAGGCAGGAGGATTGTGTGAGTTCAAGACCAGTCTGAGCTACAGAGTGAGCTTAAGGTCAGCCTGAACGGCACAGTGAGACCCTGTCTCAAAAAGACAAAAAAAAAAAAGTAGATACTAGTCATGTCTGAGGATTAGCTGGCAATTTTTTTTTCTCATTCTGTAGGTTGTTTCTTTACTCTGTTGGTTTCCTTTGCTGTTCAGAAGCTTTTTAATTTTGTATAATTCCATCTGTGATTCTTACTATTATTTCTTGTTAAATTGTGACTCTGTTCAAAAAATTCTTACCTACTCCTGTGTCAAGAGCTTTACCTATTTTATCTACCAGCAGATTGTTTCTATTTTAATATTTAGATCTTTAACCCAGTTTTATTTTAGTGTAGTATATAATAAGAATTAGAGATCTAGATTCAAATGTGGGCAGCCAGCTTTCCCAGCACCATTTGTTAAAAGGCTCTTTCCCTCATAGTGTTGTTGGCCCCTTTGTCAAAACTCAGGTAGCTGAATACTTGGAATTGTTTGGGGAGGGAGAAGTTGCAGTACTATACTGTTTCTATCAATGTAGTTTTGTACTATAATGTGAACTCTGGGATTGTGATTCCAATTTCCTTGTTCTTATTACCCAGGTTGCTTTCATTATTCTGGGTCTCTTCTAGTTCCTTATGAATTTTAAGACATTCTCTAATTCTGTGAGGAAAGTGAATGGTATTTTCTTTCACCTTGCGTTATAACTATAATAGGGCTGGCAAGATAGCTCCACAGACTAAAGTGCCTGCTTAGGCAAGCTTAGTCAGGCACAGGGACCCAGGTTCAATCCCTGGCACCACATGCTGCTCCAGCCCTGCCCCTTGGGTGGGCTGAGCCGCCAGAGTCTGGGCATAGTGACGTGCCCCTGAAATCCCAGTGCTAGGGAGACTGAAAGCAGGAGGATCACCATGAGTCTGAGCTGTGTAGTGAGACCCTGTAACAATCAAATACATTGAAACAGTAAAATAAAAGTAAATCTGTACCTGTTCAGCAATTACGGCCATTTTTGTTTTGGGATTCTGGAGTGCTGGGGAGTCTTTCTAGAATCTTTGTAGGTTCTTGTTCTGAAGAAAGAATTGGACAAAACAAGCTTAAACATAGGAAGGTTTTACTTTGGTTTTGTTTTTAGATAGGATCTCAAAATCCAGTTCAGTCTGGCGTGAACTCATTTTGTAGCCCAGGCTGGCCTTGAACTTGCAGTGATCCTTCTACATTATGAGCTGGGATTACAGGCTTGCACCACCACACCCAGCCTCTACGTTTATTAAAAGTGGGAAAAGAAACACGCTCTGCAGAGTGAGTGCAGGCCAATTAAAAGCAGATAACAGAAAAAGAAGTATACTGTACAGGGTGAGGGTGGACCACTGCAACAGTGACTGCCCAGTGGCCAAGAGCTTTATGGTAGTTGCCTTTTGTATCCTCCACTTATCAAGCTAATGTCAAGTATAAGTTATCAAAATCCTGTTTAAATTCTTATAAGAATTCAAAGGTAGCATTTTCTGCTTGGCACTGTTTCTGCACCTGTCGTGACATACCCACTCAGATTAGGGTTTGCCACACCCTAATCTTTCTACCTCATTTTTTTTTTTAAATTATTTGTTACAGAGTCTTGCTACACAGTTCAGACTCACAGTGATCCTCGTGTCTCAGCCTCCGCAGCTCTGGGGCCAGCATGGTGTGTGGTACTAGGGATGGAACTCTGGGTCCTTGAGCTTGCCAGGCAGGTGCTTAGACCACGGAGCTATCTCCTCAGCCCATCCTGCCTCATTTTCACTACCTACTCCTGCCTGTCCTGAATCAGGGAGCATCTTTCTGTTTTCTGATGTCCTTTTCAGAGTACTGTACTTCACATTGTGAAGGTTCTTCACATCCTCTCATAGATTAATTCCTAAATAATAGTTAATTTTTCTTGAGACTATTGTGAGAAATTATTTCCCACTCTGGCTGTTGCCTGCTGTGTGGAAGGAGTCCCATTGGAGCAAAATGCTGTGCTCCTTTTGTAGTTCACAGCAGCCATTCTTGCTGGATCTTTTTTGCCCTGACACTTACCTTGGTTCCTGGGAGACAGGTTCTTCTCCCCACAAGCCACTTGCCAGGGAGAGAGTCTAAATTTTTTTTCTTTTTGTCTACATTGTGGGGCATCTCTCTGTAGCCTCTGATTTTCGTGTCAGTCCCTATTCCTGATAATCTACTCTTTTCTTTCTTTGCTATATTGGTATTTTCCAATGTCTGGATTCTGAATTTAAGGAAGACTTACTTTTGTTGCTAATCATCACACCACCGTTTTCTTCCTCCTGAGCTGCTGCTGCTGCTCCTATTCCTCTTCCTCCTCCGGCTTCCCCTCCCGTCAGTCAATCTCTCTCTCTTTCTCTCTCTCTCTCTCTCTCTCTCTCTCTCTCTCTCATGCATTTGGTACAGGGTCTTATTACGCAGCTCGTACTTGTAGTGATCCTCCTGTTTTTAGCCTCCCCAGCTCTGGGAATACAGGCGTACACCACCACGCCTGGTCTCAGTAGCTGGCTTAGCATGCCCAGAGATGGGGGGAGAGGGGGACAGCATGGCATGGGTGCTAGGGATTAAACCCCAGTCCCTGCCCTTACCTAAACAGGTGCTTAGTCTGCGGAGTTATCTTGCTGACCTTGTTTTTGTTTATTGAGACAATGTCTTGCTGGCTGGCCTTGAATTCAAGAAAGTACTCTTGTCTGAGCCTCCCAAGTGCTGGGATCACAGGTGTGTACCACCACACCTGGTTGCATGCTTATATTTTAAAGAAAATATGAGAGAAAAAATCCCAAGCCACACACCTTGCTCTAGCTTTTATCCTTTGTATTTGCAGCTCACCACATGAAACATTTTTCTACTATCCTTCCACACCTCCTCTAGTTCTGCAACCTGCATTTGTGCCTCCGCCTTCTTTCTGCTTTCCATGGCAAAGTCAACAACAACGTCCAGGTACCAAGGACAGGAACCACCTAACTTGCTTTAGCTGGTTGAGGTCAGGAGCATGCATCATCCTCCTTAGAATCCCAGGTTCTCTTTCCTGGGATCCCCACCCTCCTGATTTCTTCCTTCATGCTGTTCTTTCTTCTTTGTTTGCTTTGTTTTGTTTTCATTTCATTTCATTTTATTTTATTTTGAAAAGTAAAAGCAAAAACAAAAATCAGAAAAAGCAACTTGTAATAATACAGATATTACAGATTTTCAAACCAAGAATAGTTGATTAAAAATGATTGATATATCTGTCTTTATCTGTTGCTCAGATTTTTAGTTCTTTCTCCTTCTCCCCACTTCTGAGTGGTGGTATACACCTTGATTTTGCAAATTGTTCTTAGGTTGTGGGATTTTTCTGTATGGCTTGGTTACCAGTATATGAGATTCTTTTTCCATGCCTGGGAATTTTTCTTCTAATACTTCTGTGCACGTGTTCTTATCATTTGCGCTTTCCTTTGTTTTTCATTTAAAGCAAAGTTATGTTGTTCTTACTTGTCTCATCTTGCAGTTGTTGGATTTTTTTTTTTCATGGTCCCTTGCTATTTTTAATAGATCTTGATTTTCATGATCACTAACTGCAATCCTGTCTTCTGTGTCTGCTATGCTGTCCTCACTTTAATACAGTTTTATAAACATTCAGTGGAATTTTTAATTTCCTGAATATTTGTTTAAATCTGTTTTGTGGATTCATTTCTTTTCTATGCTGGGCATTCATACTTTCTATTATTTTCCTATGCTCCTCTACTTTTCTTCTCTGTGTCGAATCTAGATTTGCTGAGAAAATCTTTATAGTGGTTGACATCTTTTAACTTGTGAAATTATTTCTGTTCTGCTTTCATCTGTAACCTCATGTGTATATATATGTTATACACACACACACATTTTTTTTTCTGCTGCTATCATTCCAGAAGATTCAGGTAGACTTCTGATTTCTTGTATCTCATCCCCTGGAATTGTCCTGAGTGGATTAGAAGCCTGGAATTTCATCTTTTTTTTTTCTGCTGCTATCATTCCAGATCTTGCTTGTGTGTCTTGTCATTTTCTATTTGTTTTCTGTGTTGTCATTTGAATTTTTCTTATGTTAGGTAGTATTATCACCAGTATGGAGGATTCTCTAGGAAGTGTCTGTTCCTCCAAGTTGTCTTCTAGATATAGCTTGCTGTTGGTCCTTGTGTCTGTCCCAAGGTCCTATCTTTCCACTTTAGGAATTGCAATCTATGTAGCATAGCACCCACTCCTTTGGTACTGAACTGTGGGGTGATTATGACCCCAAATTATCACAGTGTTGTCATAAAAAGGTGAACAACTGATTACAACAAGTATAGCATCCTGGCTAAAGTAGTACAATTAGCAGTAACAATAGCATCAAACACAGCCTAAACATTGGCAGTCTGCGGTAACTGCTGACTTGATATTTCTTACCCTAGGAGCAAGATCTATATCTGTATAACAACATCCACCTTACACCAGGAACTTGTAAACAGTGAGTTTCCCTTTGTAGAGTGATTTTTATCCTATGAGGAAGGGGTACTTAAGAATAAGGGATAAAGCAGAGCAATAACTGAAGAGAAATAGAGTGGAAGCAAGGCTGGAGGACAGGATGATCACTCAAACTTTTGGCAGCCGGAGAAGAGGACAAGCGAGAAAGAATAAAGGAGAAAGCAAAAGAATATCAGTGTGAACCAGAAAGTAGAGACAGATTTCATTCACATGTAAATATCAGAAAGTCAGGAAAGACTGTTGGAGACAGGATAGAGTAAACAAATGAAACAATAAAAGTCAAAACCTAAACAACCACCCCTCCAGAAAAGAAAGTTCTTCTGATGCCCCCAGTTCTGGATTAGTTCCCAGCTGAGAGCCAGAATCTATACTGAGTAACCCCACCAAGTCCAGCAGGGTCACTGCCTCCTTTCACAAGATGATCAGAAGGCAGAGGTAGTGCCCTTATCCTTCTGCCAGCCAATTGACTGCATCCTTGTCTGGCTGTGGGGTAAGTCTGTTTTGCATGCTTGGACCTCATGTTACAGTGTGGGAGAGAATGCCCTTGTGCTGCCAGTGGCCAAGGCCACTTGCCTGTGAGAATCTGGTCACAGGACAGGTGCAGTGACCTTGTGCCACTGGTTGCAGGGAAGAGGGCATCTTTGTCTCACTGCAGGCGAAGTTCATTTGTCTGCTTGTACCACTGGTTTTAGAGTAGAGGGATGCTTCCAGTCCATTGTAACTAAGGCTGAGACTGGCTCTTGGCCCCCAGCACAATGGAGAGTGGGTGGTCCAAGCTCCTACTTGTAGTTAGGATTCGCTCCCAGTCTGCTGTCCCAACTGCCTGCTGTCTACTATGATTGGACAACCCTTCCCTCTTTCCATTCAGGGATGTTGACCATGAAGTGGCCCTGGAGCTGTTCTGCTGCTTCATTTCAAGTCCTGAACCCCTTCAGATAAAACAATGGGGCCTCCCTCCTGCTGCTGTTCCTCCTATCCACTGTATGCTAGACCTCATTTTAGTTTACTCACCAGCAGCTGAATGGGGGTGGGGAGCAGTCAGAAAATGGTGTCTCGTTCTCTGACTGTTGTCTCCAACTGCACAAGACTTTCCCAGTCCAGGTCAGGTCTCAGTCACCTGGTGAAGAGCAAAGTTGCTTCTGCCACCACCAGGGCAGCCACACAGCTGCTCTAGTTGCACTGCATGGTCTCAGATCTCATCAGTGAGCTGTTGCTTCTGTAGCAATGCATCCTGTTTTCTCTTTCATTGTCAGTTCCTTCACAGTTCCCCTGTTCCCTGCATTCCCTTTGGATTCTCTCTGGGATGGAGTTTCCAGACTCTCAGCACTTTGTTCTGGAGAAGCTAAGTAGCTGATACTCAGCATTGCCATTTGGAGAAATCTCCTGGAGTTTCTCTTAGTAGCACCATGATAGAATTGTTTTTGTTGGTTATGCTTCACAACAGTAAATTCTAGGCCACTGTGACTTCATGAGGTAGCAGCTCTTAGACACAATTTGAACCTGTCCAGTTCTTCCCTCCTGTCCTTGTGTTCTGTCCATGTGTACTGTTCCTCATAAGAATAAAGGAACTTTCTGGTTGTCGCAGATTGAGTTATAAATACATCCTGAATGCTACCTATTCGTATTTTTTATTTTATAGTATAAATAAAAATAGATGATGCTCTTTAACCTATTTTCAGCTAATTTAGCTTAGTAATCTTTATACCTGATCAAAAATTAGCTTGGATTATGCGATAAATCTTGTGTTTTTATTAGTGTTATTCTTAAAATTCATTTTTGTAAAATCTGGTACACCAAAGCACATTTATGGGTCACCTGTTTTATAGGAAATGAGACAACATGATGTGCAGGAACTGAATCGAATTCTCTTCAGTGCTTTGGAAACTTCTTTAGTTGGGACTTCCGGACATGACCTCATCAATCGTCTGTACCACGGGACAGTTGTTAACCAGATTGTTTGTAAAGAATGTAAAAACATCAGTGAAAAACAGGTAGATATGCAAGTGTTTTAGTATTAAATTATCTTGTAAATTATAATTCATGTGACTGTGATCTGTGGTACAGATTAAGATGTTTATCAACTAGAAATGATTTATCACTTGCCTTTTATCTTAACTACAGCTGACTCATCAGTTATGAATGAGATTTGTCCATATAAACTGAGAGAAGCAGATATTTCAAGGTAGTCTTTTTAATTAGTCTTCTGATGCTTTAGTTACTTTTCTTATTGCTAAGACACCGTACCCAACACTCAAAGTTAAAAGAAGAAAGATTGATTTGGTTCATAGGTTGTAGAGGTCTCAGTTCATAGTTGGCTGGCTCCAAGGCTGCGTGGCCTGGCAGAAGGTAATCTTAGAGGAGAAACAAATGCATGGCAGGTGGAAGTCAGCACTGCAACAAACAAGTGGCCAACGATGACAATGGCGGCTCTCTTTCTGTCCCTTACATTTTATCTAGACTAGGGTGGAAAGCTTGTACATCCTTAATCCTAGTGTGAATCAGTCTCAGCATCACACCTTTGATCCCAGCAACACACACCTTTGATCCAGCCACCTCCTAAAAGCCCCACAGATGGCCACGTGAGACTTGGGGGAACATCCAGATATATCCATAACATCTGTAACTTGGGGAATGGCTTTGCAGATACTTAAAAGTAAAAGACTGGCCTTATGTTATGCAAGAAGCCAGTGCTGTGGTTCGAATATTGTAAAGCAAATTAATTAGGGAGGTTATAAAAACAATACTAGGGCCAGCCAAATAGCTCAGCAGACTAAAGCGCCTGCTTTGGCAGAGCACAGCACCCAGGGTTCAATCCCCAGTGTGCCATGCTGACCCCACCCCCTGGGGTGCACTGAGACAATAATTGAGACTGGGTGTGGTGGTGCGCACCTGTAATCTCAGTGCTTGGGAGCCTGAAAACAGGATCAGTGTGAGTCTGATCTGTGTAGTGAGACCCTGTAGACCCTGTACTAAGTACATTAAAATATATATATATATATATTGAAAGGCTGGCAAGATACCTCAGCAGACTAAACACTTGCTTAGGCAAGTATAGGGACTGGGGTTTGATCCCCAGCACCATGTGCTGCACTGAGCTCACTACCCAGACCCAGCATGGTGGCATATGCCTGTAATCCCAGGCTGGGGAGGCTGAAAACAGGAGGATTACTACAAGTCCAAGCTGCATAAGATTTCTACAAGTCCAAGCTGCATAGTGAAACCCTGTACCAAATACATACATACATACTGAGTAATGTTTAAACTGACAAACCTCTGATTAAATACTGGATTTAGCTTATTAAGTGTATTTTTTGTGCTTTTGTTTATATATTGTATGTAAACTAGTACATGTAAAGTTACCCTGTTTTAATTGTTATGATCTTCAGTTCTTTGTAGTAATACAGATTGCCTAATCAGATTAAAAATTGGATTTTTGTAAGTACAGTGATCATTGTTTACTCCATACGTCTGTCTTATACAATTGATGGTTTCATCACTGAACCCTTTAATAAAAATCTTTTATTATGGCAGAAGAGGCAGAACATTTCTGTATTTGACTGTGTGAATAGAAAATTTAATGCTATTTCTTATAAAATGTTGCTCTTGGAAATATAACGTGTAACATGTATTTTTAGTCTTCTTTTTTTCCTATTGATGTTAAGGAACAAAACCAAGGCTCATATATGCTAGACAAACCATATCCACTGAGCCCCTCTTTTCTCAAGAATTACAGATTTTTTAAAAAATACTTCTTGGCCTTATCTGAGCTGAAAAATGTCTTCATGATCAACCAGGTATGGTAGCTCACACCTTTAATCCCAGCACTCTGGAAACTAAAGAGGAAAGTTGAACCTGAGCAACTTAGAAACTTAGTGACAAAAGAAAATCTTGGTCAGTCTAGTTTAAAGACAATAAGATGTCTTTTGTCTTTCAATTGCTTTATAATTGACTTAGCTCAGATATCATTCACAAATTGCAAAACAGTATACGTAAAAACAGGTAAGTTATAGACATTAACTTTTCACATTATTACAAATGTAACATTAGTTTTACTGTGATTTTTACCATGAATTAACTAGTATCCTATTGTTTTCCCACAGACAGCACCACAGATGTGCTTGAAACATACCAAATTATAATAGCGTCATTATTAGAAATACAGTGGCGTTAAAATGTAGTTAGCTAGAATTAGACTTCCTTTTCATGAAATATCATTGTTTTCATAGAAATAACCATTTATTCTAAGTCAAAATAATTTTTTTCTTACAACTCCTTTGTTATGTCTTAAACCAAGAGAGCAAATTGGTCAAGCAATGGCTGTGACTGATCCTCCATTCAGGGAAAGAAAAAGATAGTTTACATCAAAAAATTTAACATGGACTTTGCTGTTGCATTTCTAAAGATCAAACGCTACTGAAAACCTTGTGTGTGTGTGTGTGTGTGTGTGTGTGTGTGTGTGTGTGTGTGATTTAAATTCAGGGCTATATTTTATTATAGATTTTTTCCTGAGAAAATGGAACTTATACAACTTCTCCCCCTATAAAATGTTTTCCTAACATATTTTAAGCTGAGTTATATCTTGATTTAGACAGGATAATGGAGTGTTACAGATTTCACAGCATTTTAGGAAAAAGATACCTGACTATCCCCAGTATATGTTTGAGTTGGTGCTGTGTTTATAAACCTTTTTAAAGTTATTTTTCTAACATTCTGGTATTTTCCAGGAAGACTTCTTAGATCTAACAGTAGCAGTCAAAAATGTATCTGGTTTGGAAGATGCTCTTTGGAACATGTATGTAGAAGAAGAAGTTTTCGACTGTGACAATTTGTACCACTGTGGAACTTGTGACCGGCTGGTTAAAGCAACAAAGGTAATGATACCTGCCTCTTCCCAGGGCACCATTTAGCAGCAGAGTCTGTCAGCTGAAGTCGCCTTGTGTGAAGAAGTCTAGAGGAAAGCCAGGGTGGTAGTGCATGTCTTAATCCACAACTCTGGGAAGCTGAGGCAGGAGGATTGCAAGTCCAAGTCCAGCATAGACAATTTCAGTAGCTTAGTGACACGCTAGCTCAAAATAAAGAAAATAAAAAAGAGTTGAGAATGTAGCTCAGAATGAAGGCCCTAGATTTAATCACCAGGACCACAAAACATGTCTGGAGATGAACACAAAGATTCTGTCCCGAAAAAGCATTGACAGTATAATGTATTTTTTAATTTTTTTTTACAATAAAGAATATTTTAAGGCTTTCAGTCCAACAATTCTTTTAACTTTCTTTTCTTTTTTTATTTTTGTAATTTATTGTATTTTAACTTGAAGAGTTAAAAATAGAAGCAAAAACAAATAGAAAAAATGACATAAACAGGGTAACATACAACAATACATATGTTACAGATTTTCAAAACAGGGATAGCTTTTTTTTTTTTAGGTATATATATATATATTTTTTTTTTCTTTTTAAATGAAACAATCCAACACAGATCAGCAGTCCACAACAGAAGTGAGTTATCCACAAAAGTTGTTTACTTGAACCATTCACAGCTCAGTATATTAATATGACTTTACTTTATATACCTCATTTTTATACTTTTCTGCTGAATGGTTAAGACTGAGTTAAAGCCAGACCTATATAACAAAAAATGTAACTTTTGTATCAGATAAGGTCAGTCAGGTACCCTCAGGGTTTATCCTGTAACCCTGTACTGCACTTTGTAGATCCCTTTTCAGTGTCAGCCATGCAGATCAGTCACAGCCATTGCTTGACCAATTTGCTCTCTGTGAAAGCCTGAAAGTTTTCTCTCCGTGTGACTCTCCTTATACACACTATACATCATTGATCACATTCCTCTGTGGCCCCATAATCTCCTTGATCACAAAATTTGGGGAACAACTGAGTTGCATGATATTACAGTACAAATTCTCCTATGTCCTGAGTCTTCAGTGACCTTAAAAGGCTAGGGCCAAAACGTTGGCTGACCTTGCAACCTTTTTTTCCTCCAATTTTTGATCTGTAAACTTAGGTTGTTAACCCTCCAGAAGAGAAGCTTATTACCCTGCAACATATGCAGTTCTGTTTACCCACACTATTAGTCTAAATATCAGACATCATAGGCATAACATGGAACATGTATTTTCCATCAGGTATGGAGATACTACACTCTTAAGTGCGTACAGAATATGAAGAAGAGAAAAAAATTTTTTTAAGAAATAAGAATGAACACATATTTACATAGATATTTAGAAATCCATCCACGTAAAGCATAGTAGCATTGTAGCAGGACTGCCTTGTGACATTTTTTGTCTTATTTTTCATTTATTACCCTTTAAAAAAAGACAGTATAGTAATGGTATGTCATGACAAGAAGTGCATATTTAGAAGACCAGAATGACAAGCATTTGAAGTGTGACTTTTCTATTACACTTTGTTAAAATCAGTGCAGTTGCTTGGTTCACAGGTATCAGCATATATAGTTAGTCAGGGTGAGAATCCTATCACTTAACTGCTAGTTTCAAAAATCTCCTGATGTTTCTCAGGATCATTGTCTTACCCATCTAGTGTGTATAAGTGAATGGTCTTGCCCCTGTCATGTTTCTCAGTGTTTCTCCTTGCCCTCTTCTCATTGCCTAGTCCTCAAGTTCTCGCTTTCCTTTTAATTGTGCTATACATTTTCTAACTCTTCTTTTGAGTTATACTAGGGAGACTATACAATATTTGCACTTGTGGATCTGGTTCATTTTGCTTATAAGTGTATCTTCAAGTGGCATCCACTTAAATATGAAGGCTTCAAGTTTATCATTCTTTACAGCTGAGTATTATTCTATTGTATAAAAATACCACATCTTTTTCAACTGTTCTTCATGTGACAGACATCTTGGTTGTTTCCAAGATTTGGCTATCACAAATTGTACTGCTATAAACATAGGTACACATATGTCCCTATGATATGATGTTTTCCGTTCCTCAGGGAAAATACAATACAATAAAGAATATTTTAAGACTTTCAGTCTAAGAGTTCTTTTAACTTTCTTCTCTTTGGGGAAAAATTATTTGTACCTTGAAATTTCTTAAGTATATGCCTTTTAGTATTTTTTTTTTTTTCTTTTTCCTTTGGCAGAACCAGGGATTGAACTCAGGCCTTTGCACTTGCCAGGGAAGCACTTATTCCACTGAGCCATTTCCCTGGCCCCCAATCTATTATGCCTTTTAGTATAAACACCTACTTTGGCAAATTACTGTTATAATGGAGATAGTATGGGTGTTTTTCCATTCCTGCCATCAAGAATCTTTCTGAGTGTTCTTTTCTCTCTGTCCTACTATGGAAACAAGTGGCTGTCTTCATTTCTTCAGTAAGCAGTTATTTTACAATCTTTATGCATTTCTTCACTTACTCTGGCAATTCCAGTATGCCCTTTCCCATTTGAGACTATTTACCTTGGTAATTATGAGCTTCAGCAGAATATTTTGTGCATGAAAGGAAAATACAAGGTGAAAGGGAGACAGTATTAAAGCAACTGCATTCTTTTGCAATCTGAGCTAAGAGAAAAAATAAAATCAGTAGAATTCTGGTTCTTTCATCACTTTCATGCAGTCATTTTTGCAGATATAATTCATTGTTATTTTAGAATCTAGGAAGGAAGAGAAAGTTCAGTAAGAAATGAGAAATTATTGCTGTTTACTTCAGACTGCACACACACACACACACACAGTGTTGCTTTTGTGCATCACCAACTTCGCCCGTGCCATCTCCTTTATGAGGTGGCAGTGATACATTGTACTGACACTGGCATTTCCCAAAACCAGCCCAGTCCTAATGTTTTTGTTCCAGTGTTGGTGTAAAGCCTTCAAGGCTTACTAGCTAAGTTGTTCAGTTCTTAAGTCTAGAGTATCTAATCTATGTGGTCCCTGGGAGTCTGGTATCTGAATAATGTTTCACAAGACAGATTTTTCTTTTCTTTTTTTCCTTTTTTTTTTTTTTGAGACAGGCTCTTGCTATGCAGTTCAGGCTGGCCTAGAAGTCACTTTGAGACCCAGGCTGGCCTCAGATTCGCAGCAGTCCTCCTACCTCAGCCTCCCAAGTGTTGGGATTACAGACATTCACCAATACGCCTGGTTAACAGGACCGATCTTTAGAAAAACATTTTTTACATAGTTAATTTCTATCAAAAGCATTATTAATGTGAGAAAATTGCTAAGTACTACTAATTCATTAAAGTCGGTATAAAGAGACCATATTACTTTTTGTCTATGTATCTGTGCATGTGTAAATTAGTGACCCCATTTTCCATCCCTCTAGCTCGGATATGTTATCTCTGGCATTTTCCCCTCAGCTCCTGTGCCCATGAGCAATACAGCATTAGCTCTACTGCTTTTGCTGTCATTAATGACACTGGTAGCTGCCTCCTGCTGTGGAGGATAGGGTATGCTGTTCCTTAGCATCAGAAATGAGCTCAGTTTAGTCCATGGCTATTGAGGATTGTCTTATTAAACAGCTACCAAGGAGGTGTTAGTGTAATTACTCGGCAGTGCAATTATCAGCAGTATCAAAGAGAGCATTGTTCCCTAGAGCTGACAATTAATGAGTGAAAAGTTCAGGTTTTACCTGAAAAAGGTAAAATGAATATTCAGATACTCTGATTTTATGTCCTGGCTATTATAGAAGAAGATATAATAAAAACTATGGCCATGTTTTTCACAATAGGATTGGAAAATCAGGATGAATTTTTTTACTCTGTAATATATATTTCCATCCATCCCTGTCCCCTTTGAAATCTAAAGAGAGGTTTACCACTAGACTATTTTGTATTTCACCTTTGATGTTACATCTATAATCTAGTAAAAGAAATAAGTATAAACTTTCACAGTTTGGAAACATCTTCTTTACATATTCTTCATTTTTGGTTTATCTTAACTTGCACTTAATTAAAAGAAGTTTTTATAAAAGAAGTTTTTATAATGCCCTTTATATCTTACATTTTTCAATGAAATTGTTGTTTTGTTTTTTGAGATAGGGTCTCACTGGCTGGCCTGGAACTTGAAGCAAACCTCCTGCCTCAGATGCCACCACACCTGGCCCATGAATAGAAACCGTATTTTTCTGTTACCAGGACTAGAACTCAATACCTTGCACTTGCCAGGCAGGCACTGTGCTACTGAACTGTATCCTGAACTCAAATGGCAGCTTTTGATCTTGATACTTTTAAAATTTACAGTGCTACTCTAGGTGCACTAGATTTATTGTATTCTTTTTGGATTTCACTGTTTTAAGTTTCCTAAATAAATCCAGATTTTTTTTGTCCTGAGCAATTTTTTTCTCAGCCATGTTACAGTTGAGTTACTTAGATGCATCTTTAGATTTTGTTGTCTACCATGTTTTATTGTTTTTTTTGGTACTGGGAATCAAATTTAGGACCTTGCATTTGCCAGGCAGCACTTTTACTGCTAAGCCATCTCCCTAGCCAATCTTTTCTGAGGGTCTTGGTATATATTCCTTGAACTGGTCTTTGAATTCACTTCAGTCCCCTGTATCACCCTCCCAAATGCTGGGATTTTATAGGTGTATGCCAACACATCTGGCCTAGAGCTTTTTGATTAACTTTTTACCCATTATATTTCTGCAGTTATTATTTTAAGTATATGTTTAGCAACATTATATTTATATTATAAGTAATTTTATGGAGGTTTTTCCCTCCCTCAAGCCATTAATCCAAGAGGGCTGGGACAATTGATAACTTCAGTAAAAAAGCAGCTTAATTTAGTGGCTTGTTTGTGTTTGAGCCAGGCTGTCACTATACAGTCTGTGCTGGGCCTTGAATTCTGTGCACAGTCCAAGGTGGCCTCAAATTTGCAGTCCTTCTGGCTCAGCTTCGTGAGAGCTGAGGTTACAGGTATGTACCAAAGTACAAGCTTTAGTGTTTTGTTTTAAAGCAAGGAATTAAAAGAGAACATAAAAATCTTATATGCTTTTGGATTTAAGAGTAGATATAAAACTTTTAATCAGTAGATCTTAACTTTTTTTAACGAAGTACTCTTTTTTTTTTTTATTAGGGGTTGCCAAGGAAAATAATTTAATACAAGATACATACTTTATAGGGTTATTTTATAATAGTTCTCAAAGAGTCAAATCAAGAGAACAGGAAATCTTTCCACATACTAAAGATATGGTGAACCCAGCTGAAGGCTTAGATTCCATGGCAATGCCCTGCACAGGTCCAGCGAGCTGGAGATTTAGAGCCCATGATAGTGTCTCATTTAAGTCAGTCTCACGGATCTGCGCTGGAAAAGCCCAAAGGTCAGCAGTGGAAGCTAGAAAGTCTGTTCCAGGAGGATGAGGGACCTGCACTGGAGCCAGGAATCCAGGCTCAATTTAAGAGCCAGAGTTCCCCTGCAAAAGCACCACAGCCACCCTCAGCAACAGTGAGGTCCCAAGCTCCTCTGAGAACAGCCATGCTCATATCAGGAAAGGCAGCGTGACAAGCTTCTCCAGCGTATAGCAGTGCACCATCTTCTCTGGGATCAGGAAGCCATGCTCAGCGTAAAGATCAGAGCTCCCCAAAAGTGAACTGCAGTCCTTCCCGGTGACAGCAAGGCCCTGAGCTCCTCCAGCGATGAGAACAGCCGCTTCATTCATATCAGGGAGGCCAGCATGACGAGCTCCTCAGGAGAACCAGCACCCTCTCTTGCTCTCCAATTCTCCTTTTTTTTTTTTTCCATTTATTTTTATTTTATTAAAATACAAATGTCAATCAGACAGTTTCAAGACACCTTAACCATACAGAGTCGATGAATTAATACATTGCAAACTTTTCATAACGTTTTGGTACTGTACAAGGTGCATACATGAAATTATATTTACAGGTTTTTTTATAGCTGAATTATATCAAAGATTCAATAATTA
>PVKA01034015.1:13662-23935 GCA_004027165.1 Ctenomys sociabilis | reverse complement strand
CTCTCTCTCTCTCTCTCTCTCTCTCTCTCTCTCTCTCCCTCTCCCTCTCTCTCTCTCTCTCTCTCTCTCTCTCTCTCTCTCTCCCTCTCCTATGCCTCTCTCTTTCTTTCTCTGAGAAGAGAGAGGAGAGACATACACATATAAATGACTTCTGTGCTTCACTTTCTTACTTTGGTATGAGATAGGAAGCACTCATTCTCCAGTGTCTTACATTTACATGTCTCTTCCCTATGTTGTTACTCATTTTCTTTAATAAATATGGATAGTTTCAGCAGAGAAGACTACCACTCATCTGCTTTATAGTATACAGGAAGCTCAAAGTTATGCAGCTTGGAGTTTTGGAGCTAGTACTGCCCTGACTTCATCAAAATGTAACATTTTTTGACTTCTAAGGATTATGGCCTTGTTTTTCTGGAGCACTGGAAAGGCACATTGAGTAGAGGCACTTTCGGTTCTTGCGAGGAGAAACTGGCATTTGTAGCAGCTGGGAGCAGCTGCAAGGTACCTCCATGAGCAGAGCAGTTTCCCACCCTCCTGTGCTGGGAGACCCTTCTGCACAAAGGGTTTGAAATGAAACCTGAGCCAAGGGAGCTGCAGAGGTTGGCCACCCCTGCAAGGTCACAAGGACTCAGTTCAAAGGCTCTGTCCTTACAGCTGAGGAGCAGCACTGGAAGCGAGGAGGCCTGAGAGTAGAGTGGGGAGAAGTTGCTTTGGGCCGCTAATCTACAGTCCTCCTTTATGGAGGAGAAGGGCACATGTATATAGCTCCCAGGAGCCGAGTGAGTGGACACTTCTCCCTTAGTGAGAATGGAGGAGCCACCGTGCCGTCGTTTTATTTGTTGAATGTCTGAACTCTGGACTTCTTCCCAACAGATGGCACCAGCAATGCAAGTCAGTTGGTATGTGTGTGTGTGTGTGCCCTGACATACACACACACACACACACACACGCGCGCGCGCGTGCGCGCGCGAGCGTGTATAAGAGGAGATGACCAGCAAGGGGAAAGGGGGAGTGTGAAACATGAAGTCACAGTAACTAGAGGAAAGTTGTTAAGTGTCTGGGAAACTTCTGAGAATTCCAGCCGTGATGGATGTGCACCAGGCTTCAAGCCATAGCTGTGGTGAAGCCAGGAATTGGGGTATCTTGTGCGAGCATATGCTCCTTCTAATAGGGGATTTCGTAGCGTGCTGACGTGCTTTATGCGCAAATGCACACATGCCCACAGGTGGCAGTCCGCGGAGACGCTGGGGTGTGCCTGCCGCTTACAACAAAAACACTCCTGACAACATAGTTGTCTCACATAAAACAAATCTGTGGATTGGCTAGGAAAGAATAAGTGCCAAATTTGTATTTCGGAGAGGTCATGGGAATAAAATAAGCCTTGCAATTAAGGACAACAGGGTCTGACGTTACATAGAACAGATGCTCACATCACGAGGGAAGCGTGTCAGTTGTGGAGCAAACCAACCTTGATGTGCACACCAAGAGGGGCTTCATATCTCTTTGGGACACATTAGAACAATCGCAGATCGCAATTACTATCATCAAATTGCTTGGCCATTTCAGAATTTGATGGACTTAGTTCTTTTCCTTCTCGGGAGATCTTCTTGTGCCAAATAACAGTAACTTGGCTGATTTTTTTTAAAAAAAGTGTTTCTCCTCATCAGGGTTTCCCAAAGCTACAAGACCCCAAGGTTTTAGAAAATTTGTTTCTGCTAAAGTCATAAAGTGTAATTTAAAATATAAAGGTTCTTATCAAATATGTGCCTCTGATATGTAATCCAAGGCAATTATACGAAGTAATAAGTAATTGAAGGAGAATTCTCTAGCTTTTGCTTGATAATGTCTTTAAAATTAGAGCACTGGCCAGTGCTCTAAAACATTTGTTAATGTGATAATTTAAATGTCTTTATGGGAAATGTTAATATAGTTAAAAATAAATTTGTGTGGAACCAAAACTTAGAAACTGAAACAGTGCTGAGTTCTGTGGTTCACAGAATCCTTCCTAATTCTCCTTTCTAATAATGCCATCCATTAATGTTCATATTTCTTATTGCTATTCAGGTAATCTGAATGTTTACATTCAGACCTAAGGTGATTTCAGTACTATTGTAAGTCCAGCGTTCAGATCTGGCCTGTTTCAGAAGTTGAGTGATGACAGTAAACGTCAGAAAAAGAATGTTTATGAAGCATGCTCTTAAGCATTTCCCTTTAGGAATGCGTGAGAGATTTTTGCAAAGTTTATAAATATAATCCCACGCACTCCTTGTAGAACACAACCACCTACTTCGAATGTGATGTGCGGCGCCACCTAGTGGTAGGAGGCGCAGGAAAGACCGCCCCTGCATAACTTTGCACACCTCCTCAGGGCTCTGTTTGCAGTCTCATTAAAAACAACAATAACAACAACAGAAGAAAAGAAGAAAAACACAGTACTTAGGTAGTGCTTACAGCAAGTGATCAACCTAGCACTGCAGCGCTCCGCTATGTCTCTTGTAGAACGGATAGTTCCCTTCTTTTAGGCTAGGAGTTTATTCTTTGGAGAGAAATAAAAGAGACGACAATAAACCTGAAAACCAAGATATAAATGATTAGAGGATTTATATTAGAAGTGTGTATGACTGAAAGGAATGCCATATGCCTCAGATTACTTTTGTTAGTGTGTTTTGCCTCTGTTTCTGAAAGCCGGCTTCAGATGAAAATGCTTCCAGATGATTTTATTTCAACATCAGTAATGCAGCCTAGGCTTTGGAAGACCATCCTGCAATTCTTACCAGGAAGCACACAGAAGGCTGTTTAACCCTTAAAGCTCTTGAGACACCCACGGGGTGTCCTGCGCTCCACAGGCAGATTACCTATAGGAAGCCGAGTTGGACCATGTCTGTGCCTGCAGACAGGTAGGCAGAGTGTAGGCTGGGGGCTGGCGGTGGGCAGGTTAAAATAAAGGCAGGAGGAAAGGAGCACTTTCCTTTGGGGAAGCCTGTAAGACATGGCTTTAGTCAGGTTCCCAAGGTTAATGCCCTTTTGTCACGCTGGCATTATGCTCCCTGACTTAATGTGATGTCAGTGAGGCTTCTTCCGTTGGGTGTTCTTCACCCAAATCAACAACCCTAACCTAAATATTAGAAACCTTAGAAAACCCAAGCTGAGAGGCATTCCACAGCATTATGAGCAGTACTCTTCAAAAATATTAAGATCACACAGAATGAAAGGTAGATACACTCCTAGAGATAGAGGAAGCCAAAGGTAATCATTACTAATAAGTAAATAAATGTAGGGAATACTTTTCTGGAGCTCGGAAGAGAGAAAAAGAGTTCATGAACACATTGGGTAAATGTCACTAATGCATATATTTTCATTAGTACATTACACAGGAGTTTCCTTTTATCTGAGGATTTTTATCCAGGGTTTCAGTTACCCATTGTCAACCACAGCCTGAAAATATTTAATGGAAATTTCCAGCAAAGAACAATTCATAAGTTTTAAATTGCGTAGGATTCTGACAAGTAGAATGGCGTCTCTGGGTGTTCTGCCCGGAACGTGAGCCATCTCCTTGCCCCGTGCAGCTATGTCATATACGCTACCCAGCCGTCCCTCACTCAGTTCTCAGTCCCACTGTCACAGTGCCAGAGTGCTTGTATTTGAATAACCCTTAATATCTTTAAAATGGCCCCAAAGTACGTGAATAGTAATGGCAACAGCTTGGGTTACTAAAAAGCAGCACTAAAGTAATTCTTCAAGTGAAAAATTGAGAAGTTTTCATATAAGGCAATGAAACCCCCATTCGGAAAGATACCTGGATGAGTTCGTGTTCTCTAAAACTGAAGAAAGAATTTTAGGAAATAACAGAGGTTAAGATCAGAATATTTATTGGGAGGAAAGAAAGCTCCTGTCTGAGAGAGGGACAGAAGGGGAATCTGCTCAGGTTGTTCCATGAAGCTACTATTCCCAGGGATTTTTATATAGTAAAACCACGTGTGAGTTGGGTCTAAGGTGTAGAATGTGGGCGTGAGGTGGGACAAAACTATGGAAAGCCAATGAGATTACAAGCACCGTTGCTCAGGTAAAACATTAAATCCAGGACCAAATGGGGAAGCGAGTCACGAAGCAAGCAGGCATGAATATAAAGCAGGAATTTATCTGGTAGCCAGCTGGTGGCAGTTGGGTTAGTGGCTTCTTCAAGGTGATGATCAATCCCGGATGCTTATCTTCAGGGAGGTAAGCATTTGATCAGTGTTTGGTGTTTAGCTGTGGCCCACAGCAGGAACATCTACCTCTCTCTCAGTTGCATTCTACAACATTTATGAGCAGTACTCTTCCATGCTGTCTCCCTCAGGGTCTAGTCCTGTCTGACTGTCTATAATATTTCTGTTTAATTCAGCTGCCCACACCGGTTTCAGCATAATTTTTGAAAAATAATGTATCTGAGGTAGCTAAGATCTGAGGTAAGAATAGATCTTCTATCTGAAATTGTGAACAAAGAGAAAAGTGATGTTCATGCGAGTTCTGTTGCTATTCCTCAAACTTAAGTTATGGTCATAGTGTGTATGAGTTCTTGGCTAAAATGGAAAAAAAAATAAATTCATGTGTATGAATTTATGGAAGAAATATATGTGTAAAGATTTGATATTATCTGTAGTATCAGATATCCATTGGGTGCACTAGGACATATCTCCCATGATGGGGGAGACTATTACCAAAGTTTTGATTTCTTATTTTTGAGCATTACAGTAAGTCTTACAGGATTCTGGGTAAAAGAATTATGGCTATTTTTGTGCCGTTTTTTATATTTCTATTATTTAGAGTTCTTCTAAAAATGAAAATGAAAGCTAGACTTAAAACAGGAAGAGTCCAACTGGCTTCAGAAAAGGAGAGTCCCCACTGAAATGCCTCAATGTTTTATTCCAGGTTTCTTCTCCTCTGAAGGCCCTAGGGTGGCCTGCAGCTCCCCCTGCCTGCAGTATTTGCTGCTGTTAGACATGCTGGCTCTGTCTACAGCTCATTTCATAATGAATCTGGCTCTTGGCTTCCCTTTTACCCTTTTGCTCCTGAATCAAGCAGAGAAAATTTTGTTATTCTTTCTTCTGCTTTCCATGGGTGGTAAAATGAAGGCATGGAAGGTCTTCATCCCTGACAGCAAGCACTCCATGCTAGAGAGCAAAAACACCTTCATGTAAATGACAGGGCTTGGAGGACAGAAAGATCTGAGAGAGTGGTCAGAGGAAAGGGGCTGCTTATGGGGTGAAGAGGTGGGGCAGGACTGTGGGTACCCTTTATGGCTTATTTGACAACACGGCCTACATTTTCCAGATAAGCTTCAATACACTGTTCCATTATTGGTCCTGGTATTTAATCTTTGGTTACACATATTGTACCTCACAAGGCCAGCTGCAGGAACAAAACAGACCTGGAGTAATTACTGTGCACAGGGACAAGAAGAAAGAGTGAAGTCCCAGCTCTAGAGCCCTGGGAGTCCAGAACTGGCACATCCTAGAACTATCAATGGCTTATCCTGCTGAATCTGCTTATCCTGACTGCCAGCGTTAACAGACTCAAGCTGCTGTCTAGGGGGTCTGGCATGGTGGCATTTTCTGCTTCTGTTTTTAAACACACAGTTGTATATAAGGAGTTCTGGTTTAATAGACTAATGAACATTTCCCTAAAAACATTTTCCCTTTGATATTTATAACAACTGTGAAAATAATTTTACCCACATTATGTTTTTATTTAAGCAAAACAAAGCAATACTCACTCCATCTAGAGGCTCCAGGAAGCTAACATATTTCCTTTTATTAGTTGATTTGCTTATCTTCATTGAATCTGTTTTATAAGCCGCTTCATGCAAGGCACAGGCTGTGAATGCTTATGTAGCTAAAGTAATTTATATGATTTAGTACTATACTTACTGTTTGGATTTCTTTCCACTTTAGTGGATATATACTTTTCTTTGTGTCTTTTGAACTATTTGTAAAAGAAAAAATACTTGAACCACCGAGTAATATACAATTGCTGAAATCCATCATTTTAAGGGTCGGCCAGATAGCTCAGTGGACTAAAGCTCTTGCTTAGGCAGAGTGCAGTGGCTGGGCTTCCATCGCTGGCATGCTGAGAAGGCAATTGAGACTGGGCATGGTGGTCCCTGCCTGTAATCCCAGCACTCGGGAGGCTGAAAATAGGAGAATAATTATGAGTCTGATCTACAGTCTACGTAGTGAGGCCCTGTAGACCCTGTCCTAAATACAGAAAAAATAAAATAAATAAAATCCATCGTTTTAGGTGTAAAGTGATAGTAACTGTGCTGTTCCAGCAGTGTACTGAAAGCTGCTTGAGTGATCTTCTGAATGATGCTAGTATTACCGTTTTAAGAAGATGCTATAATTTTCTGCATTTTACATGTCAGAAAACAGAACCTCTGAAAGGTGAAGAAGCTTGCTCAAAGTAACTTGATCAGAGACCTAAATAAATAGGACGACTGCAGAGCCAGGTCCACCCACCTGTAGCATGCCCGCTCTCCACCAGCAAAGTGACAAGGCTGTCTGACAGCTGTGCCACTGCACTCTGGCCTGGTACATAAGCATCAAGAACACCCAGAGCCATGAGCTCCACAGAGAGCTGCCAAAGGCTCTCCTGGCCTGGAGAATTCCTGGGACAAGTGCATTGCTGGTCTTGTACCTTTCATTAGCAAACTGAGCTGCACAACAAAATCCTGCCAAAAAAGCCAACTGTAAGAAGCTATTGAAATATTTATTTAAAAAAAGGAAATAATCTATTTTAATCTTGTGGTTTATTATGGCATAACCAAAGCCACCTCTATTTGTAATCCATTCCCTGTCCTTCCACCCACCCCCATCTAATCATAGAACCCATTTTATCAGGCTGATGAAAGCTTAGGCTGCAGATTTTCTATTTCACGAATGCATGCACTACAGTATTCTTGCATACAGTAAATGAGCCCTTCATTGAGCTTCACCTGAAGAAGCCAAGTACTGTCAGAAATTCAAGACTGCTTGCTGCCCTGCCTCTGGGGCACTGGGAGTTGTAGCCTGTGGCCAGTGGCTGCCATTGCCAAGCAAGCCTGTGGTCCTCTGGGCTTGGTCCCATAGAGACTCCCCAAGCAGGCATTTTCCTGGTACATTGCAGTCCTTTCCAAAGCCTTTTTCACTTTTATTTATTTTCACCTTTGGCTTGATATTATAATTTTTATTCTTTAGGTATGTTCAACTGTTGTCTCAAGTACTATTCTGGCTTCATCATGACCGTTATTACTAATGTTCACCTAAGTGATTTCCTACGATCTAGTTATCGTTAGCAACCAGCTCATACCATAGTGACCAGACCTTTAGCAAGATACAACATAGCTGCTGATGTCAACCGACCTTAGTGAGATAAACGTATAAACAGGTAGGATGTTGGAAGCAGTAAATCTCTTAAAGGTGAAGACTGACTTTTGCATGTGAATACAGGATTGCCTTGCCTAAAGTTAAAAATACTTGAGTCTTGAGAATGTAATTCAGAGGAAAAAGTGCATGCTCTAAATTATATACATTTAGTCTTGGAGGATTTGCAGCAATCACAAAAATATTCTTGAATGGAATCAGTTGCAGTATTATCTTTTCTCCTCTCAGAACCAGGGAATTAAAACACTGAATTAAACTGAATCAGGAATCTGTTTATGTTTAGATCTTGGCTTTTCATCTCAGATGTTTTCCTAGATATTTTGATGCATCTAGACTTTGGGATCCAGCTAGTCTGATTGGCCTTTGGATCCTTGTAAGTAATTTGTGTTTTATGGTTGTTGCCTGCTTGTAAAAGATTAGTGGGAGAAATCTGAGTATAGACAGGGAAAAGTTTGCTTTCTCTCTCTGGAGTGTTCAGAGTAGGAAGTAATCAATCAAAATTTTTCCCTTTTCAGAGCTCTGACTTGGATTAGATCTCTTTCACTAGGAAATATCAAAGTTGCCAGGCTGGTTTGAATGACTAAGTCAAAAACGATGTGTTTGTTACGGTCATAAATCTCTGCAGATTCTCATTAAGTTCAGGTATTTAACAAAGGGAACTGGATTAAGCTGCAACTAGAGTTACATCCCAGAGTCAACTGCACCCTCATCACCTTTCCTAGTTGGGACATGTTTGCCCTAACTTCATGTTTTGAGACGTTCTGTCTGCGGTGATTTTGTGTCACAAACAAAGCTTTTAAGTAAACAAAAACTTGCATCTGTTTTCTCTTTTTTTTTTTTTTTTTTTTTTTTAATTCTCCAATGAACTCTAATTACCCTTGTACTTTCTTTCATCAAACGTTGTGGGTTTGGTTTTTCTTCTTTTTAAGAAATAAAGGCCATTTGTTTTTCTTTCTAATGGGGTCTTACTCTTTCTCTTTGGTGTAAGAAACCTTGGAATTACAGTAGTATCTGCTAAGCAGGCTTTTTCTGAAGCCAGAGGCTTTATCCAGATGCCCTGCAAAGGTTTAATGATGGAAAGAAAACAAGTAGATCTGTTTTATATTTGTATTGAGGGAGAATATCATAGGGAACTAATTTTTGTGATGAAAATTCTTGGGATTTTCAGGTGCATTTGCCCCATGGCAAAGGGTGGCAAGTTATATAGCAAGTGTTGGAGAAATTGCTTCTCAGCTCCAACTGATCATTGCGACGTACAAAAGTGAACTCAGTATTTCCATGTGCTCTGATTTAAAAAAAACATGTTGCAAAATAACAAATATAGTAAAAAAAATTAAAATGTCAACTGAAGCAAAATCAAATTCAACATAGATGGGGAAAATCCATCTCAACTGAAAGTGAATGGTTACTCATTTTACAATCTGTAACTTACGTATGGGAAAAACCATTATTAGGCAATAAACAGCTATCACCTACCCATTGAATTTTCAATGATGAATCTCAAGATATTATCATTTAATAAAATCAAGCTAACTTCTCAGATGAAACTGCTGTATAGAAAGAATGGATGGTAACAGGATAAGACAGCAGAACTCATGTAGTAGCCAAGACAAGTATTATTTTGGCAGCTTAGTTATGTTTGTGATTTGTTCATATAGATAGTGTCCAAAACATGTAACATATATTTGTTACAGTGGATCTGAATATTTTTTTGAATTTTACGACAGCGTCTACAGGGTCTCACTACATGGAACGGACTCCTGATTATCTTGTTTTTAGCTTCCTAAGCGCTGGGATTACAAGTGCTCACCACCATGCCCAGTCTCCATCTCTGGCTCAGTGCTCGCCAGGGGCGGGGCTGACGCGGCATGCCAGGGATTGAGTCCTGGCCAGTGTAGCCTACCTCAACATGCGCTTTCATCCACTGAGCCATCTGGCCAGCCCTGGATCTTAATTTTTTAAAATTTGAGAAACATTGGCTACTGTAAATAAAACTCCTGCTTGGAGGGGCTAAGATGAATGTACTTCAAGGTCTGTTTCTTTTTCACACTTACATGCCCAGAGCCTGGAGCTATCCTATCTGTTACATGATAACTTTACTATTTTTTTTCTATTTTTTATTTATTTTTTATTTTATTGAATATGAATATCAATATGACAGTTTTAAGATACCTTAACAAGACGGATTTGATAAATTAATACATTGCAAACTTTCATAATGTTTTCATAATGTTTTGGTATCATACAAGGTGCGCATGTGATATTATACTTACAGACATTATTATAGCAGATGTCTCTCATAAGTAAATTAAGAGAGTGTGGCTGTTTACGTATCTTATTTTTTATACCTGAATTATATCAAAGAATCAATAATTAATACTTTCTACCTTGTTATTTTCCTAGTGGTTGTCCATAGTACTAGAAGCCAACATAATATCCTGTCCAACCACCATTAGTGCAAATCTTGCCTCTCATAGCATTATATAGAAGCACAGCGTTATCTATCCCAACTGTACTGTCCATACGCACACATCATGATTCTTCCTTTCTATACCCTTTCCTTTGTCTACACCTGGGCACTCCACTGTCATTCAACCAATTTAGGTACCCGTACTCAATGATACAATCCAACACAGTCCAGCATTCTGCAACCATAGGGAGTTATTCAAAGAAATTTTCGACCATATCCATTTACAGCTCAGCTTAATATTATGGGCTCACGATGTATACTTCATTTTTATACTTTTATACTTTTCTGCTGGATGGTTAAGACCTAGGTAGATCAAAACTTATATACCAACACATGAACTTTATATTTCCTATGTGGTCATTGAAGTCTTCTCAGGGTTTATCTTGTAGTCCTGTACATTATTCTG
>PVKA01034015.1:0-13562 GCA_004027165.1 Ctenomys sociabilis | reverse complement strand
TTTTCTCTCTGTGAGAGCCTGAGAGAAAGTTTTCTCTCCATGTGACTCTCCCCAGGTACACTATAGAACTTTGCTCTCTTTCCTCTGTGGCTCCATAATCTCCTTGTTCAGAAAATTTGGGGCTCAACTGAGCTTCATGAAGATTTACTATTTTTTAATGAAGAGAAAAATATTAAAGCAAGTTCTTAGACCAGTAGTTAGCAATTTTCTTTTTTCTAAATGGGCAAGTAGTCAACACTTCAGGCTTCATGGGAGTTGCTGTCTAGTCTTTGACAAAACCATACAAACACAAGCAGTCATAGATAATATATAAATGAATGAGGTGGCTGTATTCCAACAAAACTTTATATACCAAAATGATAAAACCACAGGCTATAGTTCGCAGACCTCTGGGCTAAGCTTGAGCACCCACAAATTCCATTGGCTGAGGTGTGACAAATGACTGCCTTCTAGTTCAAGATCCAGTCCAATAATAGCAGCGCTCTCTGCTGATGTACAAGGGTTAGAATCCTTTATCTTTGAAGTGCATGGCAGTAGACAGGGGGGCCTTCATGAACAACAGAATTGTTTGAGATGGTGCCATTGTCTAGAAGTGTACTCACTGGCTCAGCTGCAAACATTCTATTTTGGAAGGGACATTTAAACCCCAAAGTAATTGTTGCTTATTTCTTTTGAAAGCTTAATAACACCACTTTTATTTTTTCTTGACTTAGTACTTGAGTGTTTTTAGTGTGTAAATATTTCCTTTTTCTTTTGCAATTTGTGATAGTTATTGATTTATGGATGCCAAGGCATCATGGAATGCCTTTGCAAGGACAAATAAGAAGTACAGCGAGGGCCCACTGATTGTCACCTGACCTCTACACTGAGGCAACCCCACAATGTGGTTTAATTCAACATCCGGTTTCTGTGGGTAAAGAAGTGTCAAACTGGGAACAAAGGTTGAGGAAAGGTTTTGAAGAGTTTTTTTTCATTTTTCTTTAAAGCTTTTTTAAAAATGTATTTTAAGTACAGGTCTACAGGGTCTTACTACACATATCAGACTCATAGTGATCTTCCTGTTTCCAGCCTCCCAAATCCTGGGATTATAGGCATGTGCCATCATGCCTAGTCTCAATCGCCTTCTCAGTGCACCATGGGGTCCAGGCTGGCATGGCATGGGGATCGAAGCCTGGTCCCTATGTCTGCCTACGCAAGAGCTTCAATCCACTGAGCTATCTGGCCAGCCCTTGAAGATTATTAAATGATGTATTTAAGGAGTTTGGACTTTATTCTAGGTTGACGCTATCATAAAGAAATACTGAAATGTAACTTGAAGATTCCTAACACAAAGAAATAATACTTAAGTAATACTTAAGGAACTTGGAATCTTATTTGGACACATGATATAATGTTTCATATTATTATACAGTGTTCTGCAAATATCACAATTATTATATGAATAAAAAAGTTTTCAAAAATGATGTAATGGAAACGGTATATGCAAGGTTTAACTTTCTAGTAGCCAACATAGGATGGTAAGATTAAAGAGGTGAAATTGATTTTGGCAATAATACGTGTAAACAGTATTGCAAGGTAAGCCAGTATGTCTTAATATATAATTCAACATGCAATCAAAATAAAATATGATTGATAGATAGCTTGCATTCTTCACACTAAACCTTCAAAATCAATTAAGCATTTTACACTTGCAGCACATATCAGTTCTTTCCTGAGCTGAGATTGGCAGCCTTCCAAGACCTGAGGGTCAACTGTTACCATGTTATCTACTGTAGCTTCAGAGACAGACACAGTTAAGAGAGAGGGCTGGAAGAGTCCCACTCAGAGACTGAGTTCATAGACATCTTTTGGTTCAGCTTTGAAAACTTATCTGTACACAGCAGCATACATAAGGCTTTTGAGAAATCTAGAATCAGGTGATGGAAGTATGGATTCTAGCAGTGCAGGGGGTCTGGGACATGGGTAACATTTGCTAGATACTTTGTTAGTGGGAATTCTTTACCTTCATGTGGCATGGTAGCAGCAAGAAGGAAAAGAGCAAAAGTGTAGAGGAGTTGATGATTCTTTGCTTGAGCAAATTTATTAGCAAATACAGCTGTGATTGTGGATATGGAAGCACAATGTATCAGGAAGAAAAGCATCAACTTTATTGAGACATGAGAAGAAAAATGCTGGGGGTGCTTTGTAGGTCATAAGGAAGGTCTGACATGGCAGCATTCTCTAGTCACAGTTCTTGAGCTTGAACTTAGGCCAGTCAGCAGTGCAGCTAGGTGTGAGTGTGGGTCGCAGCACACCAGAAAGGAAAGACTTGGTATCCTGGCTTCACGCAGTGTTAATTTCTGCAGCTCGTGCCATGCATGCAGAATTGCTTAGGAGGAACTGTACTGTTGATTATAATGTGTCTTGAAACATAACATTTCTAAGAAGATGAATAGGTAGATTTCTTGAAAATTTTTGACACAGGAGTGGATGGTTACATGTCAATAAAAAGATAAAATGTACATGTGGAATTCAGCTTGTGGGTAGATAAGTGTTTGATGTTCAAGTCTCTCAAATTTTTACTATATTTAAAATTCTACAGTCAAATATAGAGGCAGACATAAGAGCAGTTTCAGGCTTAGCAATATCAAATGCTATAAAACAAGTCTGAGGAGGGCTTGGCCTTAGGAAGTCAGCCAGGTGGGCTTTTATGGTGTGGCAAAGCCAGACAGCAGTAAGTGCATAAGCAAATGGAAATTCATCAGAAAAGACAGAGGTGCAATGAACTGCACCCACGAATCTGGGATTTTTCTTTTTGGATGCTTCTGTTTTTTAACATTAGCTATTTTGCACATGAAAAAGCCAATATGCTTGTATAATTTTCTTGAATATTTTGTAGAATGATTGTGTCTTATTTCCAAAGCACTGATGCATGAGCCTATTCTAAATTTCATTGCTAGGCTGGTGATAGCTCTGTGGCTCGGCATCTGCCTGGTAAGTGCAAGGGCTTGAGTTCGAGCCCTGGTATGAAAAAACAAATCAAAAGCAAAGCAAAGCAACAACAACAACAACAAACTTCATTACCAAGTATGGAAAGAAAAATAAACTTTAAGAATCTCTGTCTTTTGAATGCATACCTCAGAGTTCCATGAGAGAATGGAGAAATTTATGTATTCTATTTGTTTGTTTATTTTTGGCCAGCTCAGCCCACCCTGAGGGCAGGGCTGGCGCAGCCTGTGGTGCAAGGGATGGGACTGAGGTCCTCTGTGCCTGCCTAAGCTTGCCTACGCAGGAGGTTTAGACCACTGAGCTATCTTACCAGCCCCTGAATAGAGAAGTTTAAATACTTTGTTTTCTTTTACCAACACTTGAAAACATATTTTTTTTCATGTTTTATCCATTAGGTGTTTTTTCATAAATTCTTATTTCTTTGTAACAAATATAAAATCAGATACCATTCAGAACCTCTCTGCTAAGTTTTTCTCTTTTCTAGATGATTATCTTGAAGTATTTAACACAAAAGGAAAACAAACAAAAATCTGAAAATAAAAAACCAAGCCAATTTATTCTTTGTCACGTGAGTCAAAATGTATTGCTTGTAAACAAAAACCACATTGTCGTTGCATTAATTTATTGTTTAGTTGATAGTACTGATCCCTCCCTGATTCCTAGAAGGGCAGAGAAAAAGCAGGCTGTGTTTCAGGCTGAAACACTTCTCATATGCGTTCAAAGCACCTTTGTTCATATGCGTAAAGTTTGGCAAGTTTTTCTCAGTATCTCTTTAGATTTAATATTGGAATAAATATTAATTTATTCCACCAAGAATGCTCCTCTGGTCACCTTAGAATCCTATGGGGAAGCTGTCAGCTCATCAGGAACAGACTAAATAGGACTCACTGGAAAAGGGGAAGGGAGCTGGGCAGAGGGGCACAGCAGCAAAGGGGGCAGAGGGTAGAGGAAATGAAAACCTGGTAGCTGAAATTTAAAATAAGTGCATCTTTACCTCTGTATTATCACAATGGAAATAAAGCCAGCCTCTGTGTGACCCTCTGTACATATGTGACAAGACTCTAAAGGTTTCCTTGCCTGAAAGATAAAAGTTGCAGCAGAGAAGAGTGTAAGAAAACTAGAAGAGCAGAGAAAAGACAAAGTACCTCAGATCAAGCCCTCCACAGTCAAGCAAAGAAGGGAAGGGCAGGGGAGGGGAGGAGAGGGATGGGAGCAGGGGGGAGAGGAGGGGAAGGGAATGAAGGGGAGGGCAGGGCAGGGCAGGGGAAGAGAGGGCAGGGGAAAGGAGGGGAAGGAAGTTCTGCTTAAAAGCATTTTCAGATTTCTTAGTGGGCAACCTGAATATTTTCAAGGGATAACTACAGAGACATTGGAGTCCTGATGTTTGCAGTTGCTCAGTTGTACATGCTTGCTCTGCCTGTTCTTCTCTATCTTGCATCTCTATAATCATGAGTTTTAGTGAATATTTTCATATTTTGGTTTTTAATTCTTCTTTCTTCTTCTTCTTCTTCTTCTTCTTCTTCTTCTTCTTCTTCTTCTTCTTCTTCTTCTTCTTCTTCTTCTTCTCCTTCTCCTTTTCTTTCTTCTTCTCCTTCTCCTTCTCCTCCTTCTCCTTCTTCTTTTCTTCTTGTTCTTGTTCTTCTTGTTCTTCTTCTTTTTGTTCTTGTTCTTCTTGTTCTTCTTGTTCTTGTTCTTCTTCTTCTTCTTCTTCTTCTTCTTCTTCTTCTTCTTCTTCTTCTTCTTCTTCTTCTTCTTCTTCTTCTTCTTCTTCTTCTTCTTCTTCCTCTTCTCTTCCTGCTCCTCCTCCTCCTTCTTCTTCATCTTCATCTTCTTTTTTGTATGAGGACCTGTGCTTGCCAGGCAGGCACTTATGCCACTGTCCTCCCCAGCCCATCTTCAGACCTTGTATGACATCTTCAGTTTCTATTATAATTTTGTTTACAAACAAGCATTTCCCCTATTTCTGTACTATCTTCGTGGTAATTCAGATGTTCTGCCTATATAAAATTAACAAATGGCTGAATCTCACAAATTGTAAGGCTACTTTCACATTACTCATGTGTATTTAGATATACATGTATATCTGTACTACCATAGTATGCTATCACAGCTTTAACTATTTGAGCAAAATCATGGGCCTTTTTAAAGTAGCAGTTCCATAAATGAATTAACAGTTGGATATTTAAGCAACATCAATATGTTGATTTAGATACCTGACTGTTAATGATGCCTGTTATCAGAATTTTTATAGACTAACTATAGCTCAGTTTTGAAAACTCAGGCAAAATACTTCTCCTTGAAAACAGAAAGTTCTTTTTCTTCCTCCTCAAGGCCTCTAAAAGTCTGAACTATTGAACTCAGACTTGAGTGATGACGTACTATACCTTGCCTACCAAGTTCTTTCCCCTTTTATAACATCCATCAGGAGAAACAGGAAGTGTTCCGTTGGACAGACTGTTTCCCAGGAAAAGGTCTTTTTATATTTGTTTATTTAAGCTGAGGTAATTTTAAAATGAGAGGAAAACTTCACACTGTGTTCTCAGGAACCATTTAGGTTACAAAAAGCTAGGAGCCCATGGACTGTGCTTTATGTGTTCAGAAATGCCAAGACAGTAGTTCAGGAAAGTTAGATGTCCTCTATAGTGAGAAAAAATAATTTATTCTATGTAACAGCAGTACAAAATAAAGGTAGAAATGAGAGATTGTTTAGATATTTGCGGAACTTTAGAGACAAAAATAACAAACTATAAGGTACATTTTAAAGCTATTTTCTTGTTAGAAATACTTGAAAGTTCAGAATAGTGTGACTGAACTTAATTCCTATTTGAAAATTACAGTTGGTATTAAATCTCCCAGTTCCTCTAGGGAGCTGAACTCTTGATTAGCATTTGAAATAACCTCAGGGTCATTTAGACCAATACTTATCTGATAGACCAAAGTTTATTAAAACAATTCCATAGCTATTCCAGCCATCAAACAATGTTTTTAAGGTAAGCTGTGGAAATAGTTACAGACTATTTCAACTAGTGGACTACTGAGTTGGCCCTCTGCCTGTCTCACCAGATCCTTGTGAAGCAGACTCTTTATTGATGAGATGAACTGTTTTGAGGTAGCATAGTGTGCAACAGCACTGTTGCGTTTGGAGACAACTTTAGAAGTATTATTTTATGAGCTCCTAGTACAGTTAATTTAATGCTGGCACCGTGGCACACGCTGTAATGTCAGTACTTGGGAGGCTGAGGTTGGAGGATCAAAAGCTGAATCAAGCCCAGCCTCTGTAAATTAGTGACTTAGTGAGACCCTGTACAAATGCAACATTAAAAAGGCTGGAGAGAAAATAATGCAAAGTCCTGGGATTTTGTCACCGGTATGAAAAAAAAAATGATTTTAGGGAGATAATAAGTCAGCTCTGCTTCAGATTACTTCAACATTCTGTTTGTTCCCACAAGATCATTAGGAATCTGTGAGAGCACGGTGGCAATTTTGGACCTTCTTACGCACATATTTGCTCCAAGAAAGGAGTAGATCAATGAAGAAAATGGTACCTAGGTGAGCCGAGCCACACTGGATGTATAGACACATCTGTGCACTGCCACTGTCCTATTTTTAACTGTCTCACCTCTTGTCATCGCTCATGTGTTTCCTATATTCAGTTCCACGTGAAAACAAGAGGGCTTTACGACAAATACACTGTCACAGTTATTTATAAATTTCTTCATTATTTAACATGTAAATCTTACTACCATTACTACTAAAAATTTTTTAGTATGTCAGTGAAGAAACTTTCTGATTGTGCTGCCTTACGTCCATGGCCCCCCCCAAAAGCTCTGTATTTTGGAGGGGTAAATTATATGAGTCTGTCTGTATTGTTTTTAACCTAACTAGGACAGTAGCATGGTTACAATTGCTTGCAATATTTTAATCATTTACGAGTGTAGCATGAACATTTCTAACTACATGTTCATGAATATTATGATGATTTATTTATTTTTAAAAATATTTTATGTATTTATTTGGTACAGAGTCTTGCTATGCACTTGTACTCCTACTGATCCTTCTGTCTCAGCCTCCCCAGCACCGGGACTGCCGGCATACACCACCATGTCCTGCTTCAGTGGCCAGCATGGCCCTCCCATGGGTTCTGGGCTCAGCATGGCATGTATTATCAGGAATAGAACCTGGGGTCCTTCTACTTGAGAGGGAGGTGCTTAGACCAATGATCCATCTCTTCAACCTTACAACGATTTTTAAATACCCTTTTCAGAGAATATCATAATTTACTTATTTTACCATTGGAATACTTTCTAATTTGGGGTAATTATAAATAGCGCTTTTGATGGAAATCTTTGTTTATAATGCTATTTCTAATATTGTGTCATTTAAAATGTATTTCTAGAAATAGAATCATGAGGTCAAAAGCTGAGAATGCTTGATACAAACTGCTACTTGATATCCAAGTTGATTTTATAAATTTACATCCCCATCAGTACTGTAATCAGTACTGTAATTGTAAATCATCAATTACCACTATGGGATCCCTAGATTTTATTTTATTTTTTGTATTTTAGGGAAGGGTCTACAGGGTATTCAGGGTCTTACTACTAGATTAGACTCACAGTGACGTGCCTGTGTATAGCCTCCCAAGAGCTGGGATTACAGGCACGTGACACCACGCCCAGTCTCATTAACCATCTCAGCACACCCGGGGGTGGGGCCAGCATGGCAAGGCGAGGATTGAACCCCAGCCTCTGTGTTCTGCCTAAGCATGTGCTTTAGTCTGCTGAGCTATCTAGCCAGCCCTAATTTGGTTTTATTTTTTGTCTTTTTGTTTTTGATATTCCAAATAAGAATGCCAACTTGTGATTTATGTTGGTTCTCTCTAAGCCTGAGGTGGTACTATTTTATATGTATTCTATATTGGGCTGAACAAATACGGATTAAGGAGAGTGTGTGGAACTGACTGCCACAGAGAAGCCTCTGTCTCTCGTTCTTCCTCTATTTCAGGTCGGAGAGTGAGTTTTGCTGTTTTGTTGTAGGTGTCTGTTTGTTTGGTTCCATGCCTAAAGCCTTTACAGACTGAAAACGTGGGGCGGACTGTCTCTACTGAAGCAGTTAGAAGGCACCTGCAGAAACACACTAAAAACTGGGAAGTGATAGTAGCATGCAGGAGTGAGGATCTCACTCAGTCTGGGCCAGGCAGAATCAAAATTAATAGAAAGCATAGTTTGGTGAACTATCATCCCACTGGGTAAGTCATCCTGTAAAACACATACCTATTTTACCTTTAGTGCTGGACACGAACATTGTAATTAATGTGTCAACCAACTTACTGGCAAAAACAATTTTTAAGTAGTTAACTTGCAGAAGGAACAAAAAGCTAAGTTTGAGGATGTCTCTTGCTCTCTCATAGTGGGTCAATATTAATTAATATGGAACATTTTAGGCTGTATGTGATACTAAAGGTTCTGGAACACCTCCCACACTACACTGGTGGTTTTAAGGATATGTGACATGTCTATTGACTATGTGACAGTCCTTCCTTCAAGAGATGAAGTTAACCTTCTTCCTCTTACATGTGTGCTGGGCCAAGTGGCATACTTATGAAAAATCAAATATAGAAAAAGTGATGAAATACTTACTTCAAGGGTTGGATTAGGAAACACGCTTTGCTTCTTTGTTATACTTTCATCTTGGAACATACGAAGTGAGGGAAATCAGGCACCATGTTTTGTGAGCAGCTCTATGAAGAGGCCCAACTAAAGCATCTTCCCAGGATCCTATGCTTCAGCTACAGTGGAACTTCCAGTCCACTTAAGCTTATGTATGACTGCGCCCCAGCTGACAACTTTCCTGGAATCTCAAGCCAAGCTGAGCCAGAATTCCTTATACTTCACCATGGTGGGAGGTAATGCTTGTTCAAGCTTTTAGGATTTAGTCTTTCATTCTATCTTTTGATGTATCCATCACTATCATTTATCAATACCTTGCTTATCAAACCCTAGCATCCACCTGAGTTACCTGTGGTCCTCACTAGGGTACAGATTTCCTGAACTTCTCTTCAGAGTTCTTGATTCAGAGGCTTCAGGTAATGCCTCAGTATTTTGCTTCTCTAACTGGCTCCAAGTGACTGTAGTGCTGGTAGTTTGGTGACCATCTTGTGAGTGTTTAGGTCTTTATCTGCTTCCTGGAATATTTTGCTATTAATATGCTCCCCAGAGAAGATAGAATTTTTCCATGGGACTTTCCTGGGAAATTCTTTTAGCTTTTCCAATTCACTTTGGAGCTTCTGTTTGCTGTCCAGCATCAAAGGGAATATAGTGTGCTAGTGACAGTGGACACTTCTATGACATTTAAGTATGTTGGGATTTTCAGAGCCGTTCCATCAACTGTTTATATTCATCTTGTTCTTTACCAATACAATTCCCCTTTCTACCTTCTCAGCTTCTGTTGGATAACTTATTGTTAAGCATGTGCATGTTCTTATGGTGTCTGGGAATCTCTTTGACAAATGCAAAAGAAGCTAGTGTCTTTGGGTGATAAGAGAGGTATGAGAGCTGGAAACTGAAATGCTTTTCCCATTTTTTTTTGATACCCATTATCACAGTTATAAGAGATGGAAAGGGCCCAAAAGCCTAGATGGAAATAGAAATCAACAGCACAGAGTGCTAAGTCTGTCTAGTTTCTTCAAAAGATGTTTATTTGTATGCAAATAGTAAAATGCCATTCACAATGTCCTATAAATCTGGAAAAATCATGAAGTCAAAGTAGGATCTAAGAATTTCATTCATTTTAACTTCAAACATCATTTTTCTAAGCCTCTAAAAATGTTTCCTTTTTACATAATGTAAGAGCTTGAAAGTTATAGAGGAGTCAGGGGAAGAATTCAGTATAGAGTAACATGTGCATTGGCAGGTATGGGTATAGATCAGATGAAGAGGTTTCAGAAGTGAGATAGCCAGCAAAGTACTGAGCACCTTGAGGAAAAAGCCTTCTAAGAAAGATAAAATGACTTTAAAAAAGACAAGAATTTGATAGATATTGGGAAGAAATTCTAGGTGGTGCAGTTGTAAAATAGTAGGAGAGGCAGGGGATGATAAAGGATTAATTTGACTATCCTGAATATTTGTCTATGAAGAGTTTTTAGGATAAAATGAGGAAGGCAGTTAAAAATTTTTAGATTTTTTTCCTATGAAAGTGGAAAGTTTTTTAACAAGGTAATGAAATAGCTCCTCAAATATTGTAGGGAGATTGATACAACCGGAGTACAGACAGAATTTGTTGGGAAGATGAGATGTATGTGTGAAACTAGAGAAATACAGGAGGTTGAAGTACCCAGTCCCTTAGGCTGTTCTAATGAAAATACCGTAGACTGAGTGGTTTATATAATACACATTTAGTTGTTATGGTTTGTGTCTAGTTGTTCCCCCGAAACCTCATGCAGTCGTGGGTCAGCTTCTGGTGTTTGTGATTGATTATTGTGGGTATGCATGCTGCACCTGCCCTGGAGCACGCAGTTTGCATTACAATGAGAGGAGGAGAGAGAGGCCAGCTAGCTGCCTGAACTGCTGCCACTACCTTTGCTGTCTGCTCTTTGCCACTGCCATGAATGGTTGCCTTCTGCCATGTGCTGTGCTGCCTCGGAGCCAGCTGAGTATGGACTGGAACCTCCAGTAACTGTGAGATAAATAAACCTTTGCTTCATTTTGAGTATCAGGTACTTGTTCCAACAGTAAGAGAAGAGTGACCAAGATAACTGTAGAGTCTGAAAAATCTCAGACAACCCAAAAGATCTGGGCAAATAAAGGCACAACTTTTGTTTGCAGACCTTTACCTTTTTGATGTACTCTAACATGGCAGAGAAGAAAGCAGAACTCTTGTGTCCCTCAAAAACTTCCAGTCATGATTCGCCCAATCCATGACCATACCTAAATCTATTTGTAATGCCGTCCAAAGGTTCAGCCTCCTCACTTCATCATATTGAGGCCTAGGGATTTTCATGTATGAATTTGGGAGAAGACAAATGCCAAATAGCAACTGGGTAGGCAGTTGGATGGATGGTACCAAAGGTGGGCACTCCACCAACAAGATGACAGCAATCTTTTGGCTTGAGGTAATGAAGAACTTGACCAGGAAAGAGAAGAGAGGAAAAAAAAAAATATCAGATTTGGGTGTCTGGTTTGTTTGGAAAAATAAAAGAAAGATTTTGGTGTGTTAGTGTGGAAATGAGTGAGACTGAAGAAGTGTGCAGATGTTGTGGCTTTGGATGGAGAGAAAAGAGGGTGCTGTGAGGGGTGACAAGTTCCAGACAGAACCTTCCATCCAAGGACCACAAGTGTAGTCTTAGAGTGATCCACTTGGAAAGGAGAGGACAAACCGTGGAAGAACTGAATTTTAAAAGATAAAGAGTAGGAAGTGTTGGAAGAGATCTTGTATTTTTAAATGAATTCAGCTAAATCGAATGAGGTACATGGCTACTGTAATGCCGTAGAGATGAGGGAGGGCAGCGAACATCCTAAATATAGACAGGAAGGAAGATGGGGAGAACCAAGAAGACTGAAAGTAAGAACGGGCTTGGGAGTTAGGAAGTCAGTGTGAACAATCTCATGGATGTTCAATGTTTTGACTGAAATCTAAATATAAGGGTGAAACACTTCAGTGGATTTGACTGCAATATTTTTCTAGGATCTCTTGGACTTCAAAGTTATCCAAAAAATACTTTTCTGGCCATTGGGATCAAGCTGCTAAATAAGCAGGATTTTATTGTAGAAAAGGGTCATCTGTTTTCTCTAATTCAGTATGCACAAGTTTAACTTATTATTTTCATGTCTCCTGTATCCCTAATGGGATGCTTAGCTCCTTAATTCCAGGCTTTGCACAGTCCCCCTGCCCCCTGGCCCCTTGTGGCTTCTGGCACGGTGCCTTACACATGGTGGAAACTTAGGAAATAATTGTTGAATTCACCATATCCTTAATCCTGTTTAAAAAAAAAAAAAAACTTTTGAGTTTGAAGATCATGCAGGAAAAAATGACCTTAGCAAATTAAAATCCATTCAGGACTCCTCCTCTGGGGGACCCAGCCTGTGAAAAAAAGCCAGAGATTCAGTAACAGCCAATTCAGAAGCAACCTCTGTATCATCCTCAGGTTCCAACTCCTATCGAAACTCACAGTTTCTATTCTGGTTACTTCAAGACTACGCTTTTTGGGGACTCTTCAACACCTGAACTATTTCAAAACCTCCATTTCGGATTTCCAAGTGCAGTAATTTCCAAAAAATGTCCTTTTCAGGTAAGGTTACAGAAAAAGAGGTTCAAGTGAGTATCCCCTAAGAAGGACGGTGTCTGGGACATCTCTATCTGGGAGGCAGGAGGCCCAACTTCTGCTCCGAACTTACCATGTGAGGACCCAACTTCTCGACTTAGAGCAAATCAGGTGCCTCCTTGTTCTTTAGGAATTAGCTTTGCTGTCTGAAGATGGGTTTGACTCCACACTTTCTGATCACATTTGGACATGTCTTCAGAAACGTCTCTAAGCAATTCATAGAGGTATGAAGCACACAGCAGGAGCTGTGGTGAAGAGAAATTAAAAGGAAAAATATCTACCTAGCAGCGTTTTGTCACTCAGAGAATCATTCTTCTGTAGTGTCTGTTTCTTTAAAAAAACATAACTATGAAATATTCCATCATGCAGCAAACATGAAACAATCTCATATGAACACCTGTGTAACCATTTCATAGACCCTATTCTTAACATGCACTTTGCTCTTCTTTTTATGAGTACATTCTTTTCCATCTATTCACCTTCCATGCAGTATGTACCCCCTTTCATTTTCCTGATCCCTCTGAGCACTGTCACTGTCCTCAGACACCACAGGTCCATAAGTAAGTGAGGAAACATTGCTACTTCCTCATTCAGACAACTAGAAGGAAGAGAGGGGACCAATGCTTCTCTGGGTGACTTCTGAGTGAGATGCTTGTGCTACACTATCGACACAAAGCATTGGCTAAAAGCATGTATCAACTAAACAATATAAAGTACTAAAAGAGGAAGCTAGAACTGAAAACAGAAACAGATTTTGTGGAGTCAAATAAATGATGCCCATCAAAGTACTCCCCAAAAAGAAAATTGACCCTTATTCTATTATTGCTGCCACAATAGTATTTGGGGGATAATTTTTCTTGGAATTCCCATCAGAATTGTATCTCCAAAGAAAACTAGCTCTACTACTCCTGGATAGGCCACACACTCATTGAACTCATAACTGCTACTTCTCAAAGCCAGGCTTTCTCGCACCTTTCTCCCTTTAATTATATCTGTCTCTATTTTTGTCAGTTGTGAGTTTGTGTGGGCTAAAGTAGCAGGTGCGGACTCTCTGGGGCTAAAGACATTTAAGCAGTTCAGGGACAACAAGCTTCTCCTGTCTCCCTCTGTGATGCCGAGCAACTCACTGTCAGATTCCTTGCCTCAGTTTCCACTTGTGAAAAAATATGGCCAAGTATTTTACCCTGCTGCAAGCTTTTGTGATTAAAGTGCAAGAGAAATGAAGAAGGAAGAGAGTAGAGAGGAGAGGAGAGGA
>PVKA01034014.1:0-23833 GCA_004027165.1 Ctenomys sociabilis | reverse complement strand
AGTGAGATTCTGTCCAGACAACCAAATGAATCCAACAGTGTGGCATTGATTATTTGAGTAATTTGAGGGTTTAAAGGATCTGTGTTAACAACAGCACATCATTTACTTTCATACATTATTTATATGACATATCTGTCTATGACTTTTTGCTGGCTGAAAATAGCAAGAATCTAGGAAAAGCAACTTTTAAAATAGCAATATCAAGTGAACTGATGATTAGGGGAGATGTGGATCTTCTTACTTTAAAAAGAGACACTATAAAGGAAGTGGCTGTTTATCTAGTTTCTGGGAAAATAACTAAATCCTGGGTTTTGTTTGTTCAGCTGAATGATTAGAAGCGAGCTTGCTACCGCGGTGGACCAAGGATGGGCCCGTTCAGAGCTGGAGGTAGCCTCGCTCCAGATGTAGTTGAGAGCATCCGAGGAGCTTCTGACTGATTGGAGTCTGGCTTTCTTTACCAACCCTATCGGTATTTCAAGTAGGGGCCATCAGGCTTCACTTCTAGGCCATTTCAAGGTAACTTCAAGCCTGTATACGTTCAAAAAAAGAATCGTGTCATTACTAGCAAATAATTCTTGCCACTTTTTCTTCAGTTCTCTCATCGCTGCTTGTGCAAAAATGTAAGCACTTGCCAAAACCATGACGTGGTTGAATTAACCAACTGCCTACAAAAGCCTGTGAGACAGACACCACTGCTTGCCCATTTCACAGATGAAAGAAAGGCTAGGTTGCTTCCCCTGCCCACATGGCTAGAGAAGGGGTAGAATATGAGCTTGAATCTAGGCAGTCAGGTGGTAGGGTCTGTTATGACCACCACCGCACTCAGCTTTACTAACAGGTGTTTTTGATCCAACCATGTATTTCCTCAACATGTAGACAGTTCATTTCCTTGTGTTTTTCCCCACATACATGGTGCTCTTAAATCTTGTTGCAAAGCATTATCCGTTGTATCAGTTCTCTAAACAGGTAACTTTAAAAAAAGGATCAAGAAAAAAATGTCAATAGTTTGTTTTGACTTGATAGATATTCTGGACACACCAAAGAAGAGTCAAAATTAACCTAATGGCCAGGCATGTTAGGAACCTTTTTGTTTAAACACTTGGTTTCTTCAAGTACTTGCCTTAAAGTATTAACAATAATCTTATGGGGGCATTTAACAGGTATCAACAAGATAATGATAGCAATGATTTGTGAGTGCTTAGTATCTACTTTATTTCATTGACTGCAGTGCTTTGTGATGAGGGCCTAAACATTGAAAAGTTACAGATAAGGCAGCTGATGCGTGTGAAGTTTCAACATCACTTCCAACTCGTGCTGTTTGTCAAACAGATCCCACTGCTCCTCTCCCACCTTTCTAATTTTTTGAAAAAACTTATTTGGCACAGGGTCTCACTGTTGAGCTGGACTCAGTGATCCTCCTGTCTTCAGATTCCCTAGTGCAGAGATCACAGGCGTGTGCTACCATGCTTGGACTCGTTGGCCAATTCACCATGCCTGGGTGTGGAGCCGGGGTGGCTTGTGGTACCAGGGATCCGATCCTAGCCCCTGCACTTGCCTAAGCAGGTGCTTAGTCTGCTGAGCTATCTTGCCAGTCCTTGCCTTTCTAATTTCACAATGAATTTTGCTAGTTATTAAGAATCCCGATTGATAGAACTGGATTTTTTTCACTTTCAGAACTTGAACAATTTTATTCCATCAGTTTCCAGATTGTGCCGCTTCCAGAAAGACTGATTTGTCTTACCACTATTCTTCTGTATAGTGAAAAATTTTGAAAAATTTTCTTCCTATTGTTTATGTTTTGGAATTTTTTTTTTACAATGCACTACCTTGCTTAGATTTATTGAATTATAAAATCTATAACTTTATTATTTTCCTCTAATTGAGAAAAATTCTCCATTATTTCTTCAGATATTTCTCTTTCAATCTTTTCACCCTTTTTCTTTCTAGAGCTTCAGCTACCCGTGGCTGCTTTATTCTGCCCCCTGGGTTACTACAATTTTATTGCATTTTTATTATCAGTCTTTTCCTCATTGACTTTGGTTTGGGTAACTTACATTGTTGAATCTATAAGTTCAGTAAAATTTCTTTCTTTAGCACCTAATAAATTCGTTTTAACTAATCAATTGTTTATTACACAAAATTTTCTTACTTTTATACTGCATTCTTTTCTTTTTTATGTATTTTAGTACACGGTCTGCAGAGTCTCACTACACAGATTGGACTTGTAGTGATTCTCCTGTTTTCAACCTCCCAAGAGCTGGGATTACAGGCATGCTCCACCATGCCCAATCTCATTGCCAGTCTCAGTACACCCTGGGGACAAGACTGGCATTGCATACCGGGGATTGAACCCGACCCCTGCCTCTGCCTAAGCAGGTATTTTAGTCCACTGTGTTATCCGGCCAGCCCTTATACTCTTTCTTATATTCATATTGTTCTTTGACTTTGTAATATTTGTTAAAATTCTTTGATTCTAATTAAATGTACTTCTGGTTCTGTTCTTATTGACTTTTGTTTTGTTTTGTTTTTCCTGGTTTCAGATCTTGTTTTCTGGCTTCTCAGAGGGAGTCTAATAATGTCAATTTTTAAAAACTTTTTTGTTTTTTTGAGACATGGTTTCACTCATCAATTTTTATATATTTTACCCAGTTTTATAATTACTTCCTAATTTTTGGAGGTTTGTCTCTCTATATAAAAACTTTTGGGAATAAAAGGATTGAGAAAAGTGAGTTATCTAATGTGAATATATATCATTTGATTAAAGAGAATGCAAACAAAAGGAACATAGTGAACTTTCATATCATTAATAAATAGTAAATGTGAAGGTAAAATAAATACTTCTAGAGTAGAAATTGTCAAGAATCAGAAATTTTCAGGACTGAATCTATTTTTCTTAGCCTTTAAATCATTCTCTTTTTAAGAAAGGAGAAAAGTCATCTAAATTCTTCTACACACCAACACTCTTGGCATTCCTACCCATGGGAATCTGATGATGGCTGGATTAACAGTGTGAGAAAAATTTTCTCCTTTGGGCATTCTAAGAAGAAGGGGAAAAATTCAGTTTGGGCTTGTTTTGTTTTTCACATAGAATGAAGGTTCAGGATTTTGTTTATTTATTCAGGTTTTATTTTAATGCTTTTGCCACTGGCAAGGGCTTAAGAACGAGGACAGGGTGGGGGTTGAGCTCCCATAATTTTGAAGCACATAAGTAAAAACAATGGAGCCTATATAAAGAATTTCAAACTCAAAAATACTTATCTCCCAAACATAACAGCAATAAACATTATTTTCTCCAGAATGAATTTCTTATGCATTTCTCTCTAAAGAATGGGTCAACTTCAACTGATGACTTCTCTTTTCCTAAGCTACTTCCGAAATGGGTAGGGGACATGTCTTGTTTTATTTCTTCTTCTGTCCTATAACCAACCCACTTACTGGAATCAAGACCATTTTCTATCCTTGGCACATACATGGTGCTACTGATTCCACATTTCTATGATGTGCTAGAAAAGTCATTTGACTAAGTTTGGCAAGGATTTATGCTTTGCTCTCTGTATGGTTTCCTGGTGTCCCTAGAGGCCATGTTTGGGACACTTCTGTTATCTTACAGAAGAGTTTGGAGCTTATTTCAGAGTTTTGCCTATTACAATAGGCAAACGGTATCTAATTTTTGGTAACACTTTATTCATCTATTTAAATGTACCTTTGTATGTGTGTTGGTATGTTCACAGAAAAAAATTCTCACATTTATCAAGGTGTTAACAATTTCCACTAGAGAAGTGAGAGAGTACTTAGTCTCATATTTTAATCTTTTTGCTTATTTATACTTTCTAATAATTCTCTACAAATGCATATAAAAGGATAAGTTTTTTAAAAAAGATTTAAACATCTTTAAAGATTTAAAATGATAACTTCGCATGATGAAGCAGAATAAAATGCTGATTGTATTTCCTATGCTATTGACGTTCTTATCATTTGCACTAACATCAATTAATATTTGGTTAAAATAGAGGGGCTCAATGCACAGCCCTCCTCTATAGTCACTTCAAGATCCTGAAAAATGGAAGCTAGAGAAATTGACAGGGGCACTCATTAAGGAGCTCAGAGGGAGGGAGCCCCTCTCTGCATACATTACTTATAGAAAGGGTACAGAAGATTCATGACATTGCTCCTGACAACATTGAAATTCTTTTTAATGGGGCTATGACCTAAAACAAACCTTTGATACCTGATCATGATGATGGGCTGTTTATTTATTTCTTCTCCTTCATTTTCAGCAGGAGAGATGATCAATGTACCTACCTTTCCCATGACGGCCTCTGTGGACAAGGTGCTGTCCTTCAAGGACATTCGGTGTTTTATTAAAGTGCTGATCCATCCAATTCCTTCCTGGCAGGCTGTCCTGGGAGGACACTAACAGTAACCCAGGAGGTTTGCTCTCCAACCTGTGCAGGAGAAAAAGGATTGAATTGAGAGCTTAGAGGGGATCTTGGCTGAATTCTTCGGTGAGGCATTTTCTGGACACCCAGGAAGCTGGGTGTCCTCATGTAGGGTAGCATCAGCAGTGTGAGCCAAAACACTGCCATGCCTGACGGACGGGTGCCTGGTGCATGGAGGTCTTGTACAGAGACAAGAGAAATCAAATAGCAACTTATTTTTGTGTGTGTCACTATTTGTAAAATTGATAAGATGTACATAAAACTTGCTCTTCTTAAGCATGCAGGTCAGTGATGCTGATCGCCTTCATGTTATGAAGACAGCCGCCAGCACTTTTTCACCTTACAAACCTGGAAATCTGCACCTATTAAGCAATAGCTCTGTTTCTCTTCCTTTCAGCCCCTGGCAACCACCATTCTTCTTTCTACCTCTGTCAATTTTATTGTTTTGGATATGTTGCATAACTGGTCTTGCACACTGTTGTCTTCTTGTGAGTGGCGCATTACCCTTAGCATAGCGTCCCCAAGGTTTATCCCTGTTGCAGCATGTGCCAGAATTCCCGCCCTTTGAAGAATGATTGATATTCCATTGTGTATCACATTTTACTTATAATTTTATTTGTTGATGGACTGTTCGATTATTTCCACCTATTGGGTAGTATATATTTCAAAATCCTGCTTTTAAACATGAAACTTTGGATATATTCATAGTGCAGAATTCATGGATCATATAATAATAATAATTCTATTTTTAAATTTTCAAAGTACCTCCATATTGTTTTAAATAGCTATGCCATTTTATATTGTCACCAATTTGATTTATTATGTTTAGTTTTTGAAGGGAATACAAAATAGTGTTAAAAAGAAAAAGTGCTACAGAATTGCACTCAACAAAATATGAATTCAATTGTTGTATTGCATATAATTGTCTTCAAATTAGTTTTTTGCCAGATGAATGCATGTAAAATTGGAAAAAGAAAAAAAAACAGTTATAAGAAATTAAGAAGAGAGAAAAAGAAAAAATTAAAAAAGAAGACAAAATAATATAAGCAGTAGCTGCTCTTTTCCAGCAGAGTCCATAGTACAACTATCCAAACCATGCTGCTTACATACATAGATATATCTCTTTTCCCCAAGTCCTCTGATTTATTATGTTTATGGTTATGCTTTATTATATATTTGTTCTACTTCAAATTGCTCTTCAGCTATAATCACAGCTGCCGAGTAGTAAAGCCAACTGTTGATTATTTGTGCTAACACAAAGAAGCAGTGATATTACGGAATAGTGGCTCTCAAATGCTGGGCCCTCGGGCTGGATATTTCAGCATGTCAAGTACGTGCTACCTAAAGAGACACATGGCCTGTAGTCCAATTTCTAGCATGTGCTGAGTTATCTGTTGGTTTGGAGAAGACACACTTCTCCCTGTTCTAGGGTGATGATTAGATCCAAAAGACAGCTGAGAACTTTAGATGAAAGAACCCAAGAGGGGACTCTAATAATTAACCTACACGTCATCCTGGTTGTCCTAATTTTTTAAATTTCAGGAAAGTTGAATCAAACCAGCCTCAGAGCCTATACAGCTGTGATCCCTTCCACCATGCAGTATACTTGGTTAGTGCCAGTTGAACAGAGTACTTTGTTCTGGTTCTCTTGTCTCCAGGGTATTTTTCTTTGTGTGTGTTCTTGGTTGGGTTCAACCTCATCAAGTACAAAGACTTCAGCCCCTATGAGATTTTCTACAAGATTTCCACTTCCAAATTTTTGAAGTTCATAGCTTTGCGAAGGATTCAAGGAGTTACGAGTGAACTCACATTGCCAGATGAATTCCATGCACCCCTGGCTCATTTCCCTTTCCCATCTTCTGTTACAGTTTAAAACATCCATGTGACTAACACCTGCCATCCCTGGTTGCATGAATTATAATGAAGATTGCCATTCTCTATCTGTGAACCACTATGCCATTAGAATTTTAATCAATTTAAAATTTCCATTTCATCACCCTTGAAAAAAATCTCAGTGGGTAGTATGTTGTGTTAAGATGGTTGTCTAGGACACAGAGTCCTTTGTCCAAACTATCCTGATTTTGAGAGTTGTAGGAAGAACTCATATTCTATTACCCCCACACAGCCACCTCAAACTCCCATTCTTTTGCTCCAAACTAAGACTATTCTCCTAATGATTCAGATATTAGCACAGAATCCTCTGACTCTTTTAGTCAGGACCTGCAGCCTTGAAGCTTAGAACTATGGAGCTGAGTAACATCTCACTTTTCGCCTTCTTACGCACATCTGAATCTTAGGTTTCTATGCCTGCAGCATCCAGATGGTAGGCTCACACTAAAGAGTGAAGAAGAAAGAGGGTATCTGACCCAATGGAAATTTAATTGCATTATTTTTATTGATGCTTTACACACTATGGTAGTCTCAGTGTCTTTGGTCTTACTATATTATAGCTTGTTTTTCAAAAGCAAGGGGTTAGGATGATGGAAGAGAAGACTAGAGGTGCTTCTTGAGCCATCAGCTACACCAAAGTGTCAGAAAATTCAGCTCCTAGTTTACTGTTAGGGCAAACCGAAGTAATATTACTCTTAAAAAAAATGACCTTTCTTATATTCCTACAACCTACCACTGACAGAGTGTTAAGTATTTTGTTATGCAGAGGAGAAAATGACTAATGCATATTTTATTGGCTGTCCCATGGAGGTCTTCCTCTGGGCAATTGTTCAAGCTGAGACCTGAAAGATGGGAAGAAATCTGCCAAGGTCAGAGATCAATGGTGGTGTGCAGCGGTTTCCCAGGCAATGCCCCAAAGCAAAGGAACTGGGTGAAGCAGAGTGAGAGTAAAGGCAAGAAGTTGGGGCAGGCAGATGGCTGCACTGGCACCATGTCCAGGGCCTTTTGAGGAATGTGCAGAGTACCAAGCTATGGAGAGGAGAGGCCAGGACTGAAAGCAGGAAGAAAGGTTGGAAGCTATCTGGCTGCTCTATCCAAACTAATTGTACAGATTTTTAAATGCTCTGTTTTCACACTGAACTGCAATTTATTCCTTTTGAATGTCTCCCTTACTTTACTATACCATCCTAGCCAATCACTATGCTATGGGTGGGTGTGTCTGAGTTGTCCCTGGCTGTCCATTATGAGCACAGCACGGTTTCCCAGTGCTACAACTGGGAAGGACAATGAAGACTGTAGGGCAATGATGGCGAATCTTTCAGAGAACAAGCGTCCAAGCAGCAACCCCAAACCCACTTTTTTTTTCGGCTGAATCAAGGATTGAACTCAGGCCCTTGAACTTACCAGGGAAGCACTTATTCCACTGAGCCATCTCCCTGGTCCCCAAACTCACTTATCTATACCAACATGACAGCATAGCAATTAATTCTGAATACTGAGATTTTGGTTAAAAAAAACAGTTCATACATGAACATCTTTTACTGTACAAGCAAAACACTATAACAGAGCTCTCAAGGATACAAATGGCTTTTTATTGAAAGGTAGACATTTGCACTTGGTGTGCTTTTATAAAATTAATGTGACCTTTGTAGTTGTATGCATGATACTAATTTGTCAAACCAATTGGCTCATACTTTAATTTAACAGCAAATCATATCTTCTGTCAGTCTGTTTCTTGTATCAGATTTGGTATAATCCAAAGCCAAAATAACCCTTTGAAAGAATAAAATAATCCAAACAAAGTAAGAAAAGCAAGCCTAAGTGGTTTCATTGACTTAAAATTATTTGACTGAGAATTCCACACTTTAAGAATTTCATTTTCAGAACTACCAGCGGTGCTGTCCTTCGTCACCCCTTCTGTCTCTCAAGAGTTGCATGTAGGTCATAAAATCAATGTTTTCCAGGTAGAGCTTTCTTAAAATTCTAATAGTGCCACTTCCAGACTTTTAACATCTAACCAGAATAAATAGGAAAGATCAAGTTCTTCAAATTTGTCTTTATCTGGAGAAGAAAATACAGGGCTGTCTCCATCTTCTAGAACTAAAAAATCTGGTAACATTCTTCTTTGCACCTGCTGTAATTCTGGAAAATTCCTCATAGATTTTCAGGTGGCCTGCAAAAATTGTAGAACTTTCTAGATGCATTTGTAGGTTCAGAAAATATTTCAGCTGCTCACATTCAAGGTCTCTCAAAAACATGTTTTCTCTTAAATGTTTTTTTTAGTAGGATAGTTTCAATGATAAATACATTGTATATGGCTGTTTTAGTGGTTATTTTTTTCTCAATAATTTTATTGAAGAACTAATAGCAATGAGACAGTTTCGAATCAAGTTAATAGAACAGATTCAATAATTAATACATTGCACTTTGTTTTCTTGGTGGTTATTTGATGTACAAGGTGCAGACATGATATTCTATTTACAAACACTATTAGAGCAGATGCCTCTGTTCCTTGAATTAAGAGAATATAGCTGTGTACCTACCTTTTTTTTTTTTTAAAGCTGATTGACATCACAAAATATCCTTTTTGCTGTTTTCTCTATATCTTATACTTTTCACTTAGTACATTGAACTGTAGTGTATAATCTGTAAAAACACAAGGTTGTTATGCCAGGCTGGATCAGTGAGCTGTGGATAATTCCTTTCCCTTTCCTTCTATAAACACTTCATCCAAGCTGCCCACAAATCTCTCCAGGGTTCAGCCTCAGCTCAGCCACCATCTTCTGCTCGAGCCTCAGCAAGAAGTGCTTGAAACTACCAAAAACTAAGAGCATAAGCCATGACATCATTCACCTCTTTATGACCTCTTCTGAGGATATCATCTATGTTTTTGCTGCTTTCTGTGGCACAGAGAGCTTCTTGATGTACAATATGATGAGACTGAATGCCTGGATGTGTGGCTCCATTGAAACGAGCTGCGTGACACCAGATGTTGCCCCCACTGTGCAAGGTGCCCGTCACTAGTAATTGAAATCACTTTTTCTGCTCTCATGACTGTTGACAAAAAAGCCTCTATCACAGCATTGTAGAAATCCATCCCTGATGTTCTTCCAGGCAACGACACCACCAGTTCCACCAGCCTCTCTCTCCTGATGTCACCAACAGTGTAATGCAGAGTCATTTCTACCCTTGTGTGATTATTTCTACCTGTGCTTTCATCCAGCGTGTAGAGCAGTGTGCTGCATTTTGTAAGTCAGCTCATCACTGACTTAAAAAGTAAGTCATCCTGTACTTGTTTTCATAAATTCTTCACGAACAACCAAATATGATGTGGCAGGTTCAAATATGCCAGAGGAACAGCACAGCAGACACGAATCTTAGCCCACTCTTAATTAGAGCATGTTAAACATTAGATACTAAATTTTAATCAGAAAACTCAAAGCTAAAGTCTGTGTTAATAAGAATGTGTGTATTAAAACTCACAGCCAGCCCAAACCAAAATATCTCTGACTGTGCAATGACCAGCCCTTTGTAAGTTTGGACAAGTCACAGCCAGTGAAGTGGGGCTCGAGACATCATCGCCTGGTGCCGCTGTTTCTGCTCGAGCATGTGAATGCCTCCTGTGTGCCCGCTGTGGTACACATGACACAGCTGATGCGGGCCTGTTTCCAAAGGGTACCACGGGACTCCCTTCCCTGTCCCTGACTCTGGTTTGGGATGTGAACTTTCTGTCCCGCACATACAGTCGTCATGACATGCCACCCTTTCTGGAGCCCTAACGAATGAGGTCACCCTTTCTTGGACTTTAACTTCCAAAAGTGTGAGCTAAAATCTTTTCAAAACAAAGGTACTGGTTTCATGTATCTAACTGTGGTGATGCATAGGATTATGTTTTAGTGATGATTTTTTTCCCAGCACATAGATGGTGGATAAATATTTGCTGACCATATTATGTCTGCTATGCTCAGTTAACTTGGATTGCAATTTCTGTCTCCCCAGTACCTCACGGGTTTCTATGTATGGCACATAGGTTAATTCAGGGGTTTGACAGAAAGACCACATAGAAAAGAATATTTTGTCTGCTATTTTTTTTTACTTTACCATATAATCTTACCTGCATCAAGTTAGAAGCATTTTTTTTCAATGAATTATTCATTTTGACACACGACCTGTAAAATATGTAATGTTTCTAACCTTATAGGACCATGGGGCTTCCCCAGCCAATATGCAGAGCAAAATCTCCGCGGTAGCACTTTACCAATTTACCTCCTCAGCTGTTTTGCAGTTCTTGGCTCATGTGAACAAGGAAGCCCAAATGCTCTTCTGGGAATGCACAGCATGGATATATATTTTTTTACTGTCGCAGCAGAATTGTTTTGAATACACTTCGGCCATGAGGTTAAAGCTCTCCATGAGGAATACTTCAGCAATAATTCTGCCGCCCTCTAGCCGAGCAGTGAAATCCCTCTGGAATGCAGGCATTATCCTTCAGGAATGGTTCTGAAATGACTTTACTCACTTCCCTGGCCTGTCTCTTCCTATTGAAATTCTTCCAGAATGCTAACAGTAACCTTCAGCCAGATGCCAGAATAATTTTTATGTTCTAGAAAGGTTTCTGTAACAATTTATTACATAACATAACACAAGCTGACTTTTTGGAGAAGTGGTTGGATAGGCGCCGTTGGTCAAAATTATTCTCGTGCATACCTTGTGGTTAGGTTATTTCAGCTTTATTGACATCTCCGAGAAATGCTTTAAACAAATTTTGAAAGAGCTGGCACCCATGTGTAGATGAAAGGGCTAGGTTTCCTTTGTATGTTCTGTTGCCGCTAGTTCTACTGCCTCCATTTCTTTTTATCCTGATATTTTCAGGCAGATGGAACACTGAGATTGAATAAAAATCAGGGAACATAAAGGCAGCAGTCTCTGAGGTGGCCTCAAACCTGAAAAGCACACAGGACTCAACCTACTTTTAAAGTACAAAAGCATGAAGCAATGTATATTTTTTATTTCTTTATGATTTAATTCATTCTCCAAAATTTATTGAGGACCCGTGTGTGTGCCCTTGCTGTACCATGCTGGATACACATGTGTGGACAAGATGGGTATGAAGATCATGGTGTGGCAGGGCTTCACTGTGTTCCCTTGTTCCTTGGGACGGTCAAGAATAATGATTTGCAGGTGACCAAACAAAATCTACGGTGATGAAGTTGCATGGATTTCCTAGGTCTGTATTAACAAATTACCACAATGTTCATGGTTTAAAACAATAGAAATGTTATTTTCCCCATGTTCTGAAAGATAGAAATACAAAACTACAAGTGTTGGCCTCCTTTGAAGGCTCTAGGGGAGAAGCCTTCCTTGCTTTTTTGGAGCTTTTAGTAACTTCCAAGACCCTGTGGTAGGGTCTCTCTACTGTCTCGCTGGTGTCCTCCTAGGGCCTTCTTTGAGAATGCCAGTCATTAAATTCAGGGCCTTATCATAACTAATTTGCAAAGACTGTGTTTCTAAATAAAGTCACATTCTGAGGTTTTGAGGGACATAAATTTTTGAGCAACTCAATCAAACTAGCCCACCAATGGACTCATTACATTAAAATTACTAATTTTAAGGTTTCCCCAATGTATGTGCTCATTCGTATATTGCCAAATGTAAGAATGTACATAACTGCTTGAATGTGTGTGCTGGTTGTCACCCTCATTAAGGAACTGCTAGTGTGATGATCAGATTTTAAGGACACCAAAGTCATCATCAGTACGGTGACTCATGGGTGAGTGCATAGCTGGAAGACCATTAGGAGGCAAGACCCTCTTGGAGGAAGTGAGTCATGAAGGTCATGGCCATGGGTTCATAGCTAGTTTCTGGTGGCCTCCTCTCTGGCTCCTCCCAACCTGCTCTCTGCTTCCTGGTCACCATGAAGTGAGTGGCTTTCTTCTGCCTGGCCCTTCCCACCATGATGACCCAGCCCTGGAGCCAAAGTGGACTGGAACCTCTGAGCCATGAGTGAAATCAAACCTTTCCTCCTTTCAGGTTTGTCAGGTGTTTTGTCCTGGTGACAGGAAAACTAATCAGTAAAATGTATGCAAATAATCTAATTATATTATTCTTCATATATTATCATTTTCTTTTCTTTTTAAGTTTTCCTTTCTTCCTGTTCACTTAAGTTAGTTTATAAACCCTTGACCTGAGCAAACCCACTTTAACAATTCTTACATATTATTGCATGGCATTATAATTCATACAAAAACACAAATATAGTGTTTTGGAGCATTATATCTCTGGATGTGACATTGTTTTATTTATACTTTCTATTCTTAGCTTTTGCTCTCACCAATAAAGTACAGAAATACAAGAATCTTTCAAATTTCTGTATATTTCAAGGAAAATATGTACTTCAATATACTAAAAACATTTCTCTGTTGATGTATTAGTCCCAGTTTTTAGTATATTTTTGCCTTTTATCGGCTTAGCTACTTGCAAAAATGTTACAAGAAATATCTCCCAATATTGATGCTTATATTTCTAAGTTGCTGTATTGTAAGAATGGAACTCATGAATGTGTGTGCATTCCTGAATGTGTTTTATTTATTTTAATAACATTAGAAAAAGAATAAATAATACACGAGAAATGCTAGACAATGTTTAAAAAAGATGACACGTATTCAACAGTGGCTGTTATATTCCACATTGTCTTCAGTGTCATTGTTCAGAATATAGATATAACCATGTAAAATGAAAGTTTTAAGTGAAACAAGTTTTAAGTACTAACTACTACCATGAAAAACCAGTAGAAATTATCAGTACAATCATCTTAGCTATCTTGTGTGCCTACACACATGATTTTTCCCTTTCTTTTTTCCCTTTCTTTTCTTCCTTCCCTCATCCCAACTGTTTATTGCTTTTTCTTACTTTCTTTCCCTTTTAGTATATCTATTGTAATTTTCAGATTTTTTTATTATTTCAGGTTCTTATACTACAGAGCCAATACAATGTTTACACACGTGGGTTTGATTTATTTCACTTATGAGTTTAGACTGTATTTGTACCCATTTACTTATAAAAATTTGAAGTTTTTCTTTACAGCTGAGTAATACTACATTGTATAAAAATACCATATCTTTTTTCCTTTTTTTTTTTTTTTTTGCAGAACCAGGAATTGAACTCAGGCCCTTCCACTTGCCAGGGAAGTGCTTATTCCACTGAGCTATCTCCCCAGCCCAATATCATATCTTTTTATCCATTCCTCAGTTGATGGGCATTTGAGTTGTTTCCAAGATTTAACTATGCCAAATTATGGTGCTGTACACATGGCTTGTACATGTATAATTTTAATGGCTTTTTTAAAAATTGCTTCCCAAAGAATCTAGCTTAAGTTCTTTAAGATATAATTTTAAAAACTTAAGCCATTTTCTGTGTATCATTTTCCTACACACTGAATGTAAATATTTTCCAGGCTAGTGAGTATAAAGTACTATCTTACTCTCCTTTGAGTTTATGTCCACAAGTAGTTTGGGGGTTATTTCCTACAATACTTTATCATTTGAACAAGTTTATCTATGAATTAGCTCTTTCTGTCTCTATTTTTCTATGAGATTATTTCTTTTCTGTTAAATTGCAGTAGCTCTTTGCTTGTTATGGATGTTACACCTTTCTGTCACTTGAAAATCTAATCCTTAGATTGGCCATTTGTTGTCATCATTGTTGCTGTTTCTTTTGCTACACCAATGTGTTAAGTTTTTACATGGTCAAATACATGTGTTTTTCTTTGAATAATTCCAAATTATTAATCTATATATCCTCACAAAATTTTTCTGTCCAATTACCTCAAACTGGGTGACAATTTATTTTCTGTTTTATGTTTATGGAGTCATTCTACTTATAATTCCAGTTATAATTAGTCAGCATGTAGTATAATTAAAAATGAATCATTACTGAAAAGACAGGAAATGCTGCTTTAAGATTCTACAAAAAACTTAGTAAAAATAGCATATGCTATAGTTGAAGAGTCAGTTTTATATAACCTGCTGACATACAAGACATATCCACAATGCAGATTATGTTACAATATTAACTGTGAATTCCATAAAAACACAACAATGTAAATGAAGTTGTTAATGTATCAGGTTTTAAAAATTCCTGTTAAAATTTGTGGATGGGGACTAAGAATTTCTAAAAGCAAATTTTATTGTTACTATTTCTTCAGTGACTTACTATTTCATCAGTGACAGAAGGCAACCTTGATCCACAAATAGGGATAATGCAATGTGTAAATGAAATGTTCTGACCAACATTTATATGAGTTTCTTAATTATTAGCATATATTAATTACATAAAATGTGGGTTTCCTGGCGACCTTTTCATATATACATAAACATATTTGGACCATGTCCACTCTCCCTCTAATCCCTTCTAGCTCCCTCCTACATCTATTCCCTTTAATCTTCTACTTAATGATAAGCAATGTACTTAAAATATTTCATAAGGCTTATTACCCTCTCTTCTTATTAAAATATCAGAGATGGTCGTTGAATTCATAAGACACAGATGTATCATATACTTATGTTAACTAAGTTCTGTTAGGCAGTTTTGACCATTGCTAAGTTATAAATTAAAGTAAGACTTATGTATTTGAAACTATGGTTGCCAGGGAAATAATAGAGAAGTTACCGCATCAAGGGTCCATGGTATCAGGGGCAAGAATTCAGTCCTTATTACTGAGAGTTTGGGAACAGGTGTGTAGTTCAATAGGTGTGGTATGACAAGGATGGCTTCAGATTTTAGAATTTTTACCTGCTCATCCTCAGATTTTCTTTTTATAGGTATATCAGTCAGTGTTTTACTAGAGAAACATATAGACATTTCTTGTTTAAGAAACTACATGACCGATGTACAATGGTCACCCATAGCTTCAGATGATTTTAAAATTCATTTTTAAAACTTGCTGAATAATCCTTTCCCTATCTGTAAATTTTTGTAAATTATATTGAAGGATAAAATGGAATAAATGCTTTGGCTCAAAGCATGGAACAAAGTAAGTATTTAATGCATTGATATTCTACTCTTCAGTTCATCTCAGAATGAAGTTTTACTGCGCAGAATTCACAACTGCATCCTGCTTGACGCACCGTGTGCTGCAGTCTGATGCTTCAACACACAGCAGCAGAGCAATGGTCTCTACGGATCTCCGGATAACACCATAAAGTACGTTCTGCAACTTGAGCAAGTCAGGCCAGGACAAAATCTTAGCTTTCGCGTTAGGGTTTGGAAAAACTCACTCACTCACTGCCCATGTCAGCATCACTTCTGCTATCTTAAATTTGTGCATAGTCAAATAAGTTCTCACTGATTCTAACCAGTATAACAATCATAAGTACATAAAAAGGTATTATCTTTAGATGCATTGCTAGTGTATGTGATAGTATGTGTTTTAGTTACTCTTTTGCTGTAAGCTATTCCCAAAAGCTCTTGAACAATATGGTCAGGTAGTCACAGCAAGGGCCCCACTTCTTTGGTACTAAATTCTGTCTCAGTTACTTTTTTATTTATCGGTGGGATGAACTACATGACACCGAATATGAAGGAAGGAAAGGCTTATTTAGCTCACAGTTAGTAGAGGTTTCAGTCCATACTCAGCTGGTTCAAAGGCAGAGGACAGCAGTTTATGGCAGTAGCAAAGGGCAGGGAAAAAAGGGAGTGGTAGCAGCTCAGGCAGCTAGCTGGCCTCTCACCCCTCCTTACATTGTAATGCAAAGTATCTGCCCCAGGGCAGGTGCAGCACCCACACCCACAATAATCAGTCACAGACCCCAGAAGCTGCACCAACTGCATGAGGCTTTGGGAAGACACCTATACACAAACCTCAATGGTGTGGATTATTGTTCAGCAAATACCCACTTCTGTATGAAGGATATGCTTGCCTACACCAGTAGTGATATCAGGTTTTGTCCTGTGATATTCCTGGTACAACAGGATACAGGTATTCATTGTAGAAGCAAAGACTTGGAATGTGCTTGGTCATTTGGATTTGCTGTCTTCCATCTCTGCACAGCCACAGAGAAAGCCTCCTCTCAGACTAGACCTGATCCCATGTCTCAGCCAGGAACTGAATTCAGCTAACTAGTTCTGCAGTTTGAATCAACTACTTCATGTAGTTTTACTGATACATAGGTATGCAAACAAAAATATAGTTGTGTAACCTTAAATCACTAAATTAGGGCCATGGAGATATCTTAGTGGCCTAAATGACTACCTAGACAAGCACAGGGAGCTAGATTTGATCCCTAGTACTGCATGCCATATTGGCCCCACCCCAGGCACCTAGAACTGGCCACCAAGACTGGGTGTTGTGATGTATGCCTATAATGCCAGCACTGGGAAGGCTGAAACAGTAGGGTCAGTATGAGTTCAAGCTGTGTAGTGAGACCCTGTAACAAGTATATAAAATTAAAAAACAGATAAATCACTAAATTGTGGGGTGCTTGTTCATATAGCATAACTGTCCAATATAGACTCTGTATATGGACTCTCAAATATAAGTAGGCATTTGTGATTTAACTCTGAATTAAAAAAAATTATATCCTAAAATTCTATTATTTAGTTTATCTGTATGCTCAAGTAATAATAATGATTATAAAGATTTTTGAGGGCTGGGGAGGTAGCTCAAGCAGCTTAAGCACCTGCCTGGCAAGTGTAAGGTCCTGAGTTAACTTCCCTGTATTGAAAAAAAAATTGAAATAAATCTCATATATTTAAATATTCAAACATTTTCAACATGACTTTGAGTTAAAAGTACTTAGAAAAGTCAAAATGATCACACAAATCTGGCAGATAGGCTAAGGAAAAGATCCAGGTACAAGTATGGAAGAAGCTCAGGAAGTTGAATACATGGAAAGGAATCTTGGAAGGATTTTCTCCAGCAGTTTTTACAAGGGATTCTCTTAGAATGGATGAATTCAACCACTTTTCTATCTACTTGCTTATTCAAAGGAGTGAGCACTTGAAGAGCCTTACTAATAGAACAGACAATAGAGAATAGAGAATAGAGAGCCACTGGTGACCATTGAGAGACTGAACACCAACAAACAGAAGTTAGTACCAGAAGAAGTAAGAAGGATATGGATTAGTCAAAAGTGGTGCCTCATAATTATATTTGCTATTATTGTTACAAATTCATTTTTATCCTCCATCGATCAAAGTTCCATTGTCCAAAGCTTGAAGGAAGAGGTTTACACCAGATACTTGTCTCTAATAAAATACAATGTAGGACCTTAGGGATAGGATGGAATCTGTGACTGCATATTCAAAAGTCATTGGACAGAAGTAGAAATATCTCCAATATGGACAATTTAGAAACACATGTTCATCTGTGATAGAACACAAAGGGTTATGACTGTCTTTTGTCATGGAAAATGATTGATCTACATAGCTGGATTTCTCCAAAAGTATAGCTTCTCTTCAGTATCTACCTAGAGAATATGAAGATTCTCTTTCTTACTGCATGAGATCTATTTCGCCACTTTGTTCCTAGTCCAGGTCTCTCTGTTACTATCTTATTCTTTCTCCTCTATTATCAATAAAATCACATTAAATTCCTAATCTTTACTATCATTTAGGCAATTCATTACCATATTCTATGTACTTTGGATAAGTTTGTACAAAAGATAGGATGAAGAGGTGCCTGTACTTTTGATCTTAGTAGGGAAAGTAGATTAAACAAATAGCTATGCAAATAATCAATGATGATCAAAGTGCCTTGAAAGACATATGCAGGCTGTGATGGCGTTGTGTATATGTTGAGGAGTTAATCTAAACATGGAAGGTCAGGGAAAATTTCTCTCAGGTTGAGTAGGAGGTAGGATTGCAGACAGGAGCAAGTAAGAAGGCCAGGAAGTGGGACTCAGCTCAACTTAGAGGAAAAATCTTCAGAAAGCCGGTGTTCCTGGATTGCAGTGAGTGGAAAAGGTTGGTAGCAGGCTTTCCCTTTCTTTTCCAATGGTAAATCCAGTAACTTTTAGTATTTGAGAATGCTTTATTTTAACAAGTGTACCACTATTGGTGATCTTTTATGCGTATATAGAGGGGGTAACTAGAAATATTGAAGGAAGATGCTGGTTATTCTGATTCATATTCCATGAAAGGATGGGAAAACACAACTGTGCCTGTTTCACTTAAGGCACTGACCGATCTCTTCATCCACAGTGAGTAATTAGAGATGAAACGATATTCAGTATTCAAGTTGCCCCTACCCTTTTGGAGCCCATTTAAAGACTGATCATTCTTCCTCTGTTCAGTGCTTGGAAATTTTTTAGAAAAAAAATGGGACAGGCAGAGCTGCAAGCCCTATGTGTGCACACATTCTCTTTGGCCTGGTGTTTCCAGTTCAGCAGGCCAACTCTCTTGTCATACTGAATCCTTGATTACAACAAAACATTATTTTAAGGCTGCACTAACAGCAATTAGAAGCAATTGAGTTTTATCAACTAACACAAACTGTGGGATTTCAAACTTGGATTTCAGCTGGTATTTTAATGAAGTGTGTGTTAACAACCTCAAATCTTCTGTCAGGCCAGCAGCTGAGTCACATATACAGACCTTTGATGGAGGGACCATGTGTTAACACTCAGAGGCGTCAGCTCTTGTGCTGGCTACACACATCCACACTTCACAGATATGTCTCCCAGGTCCATTTTATTTCTCTTTCTCCTAATGAATATTCTAGTGCTCCCCACATTTATTCTTACAAAATTTTGGAATCAAAGATGAGTGCTCCCTTGTGCGTATTTTATTAATAGGTATTTAGATGTGAGTAATGGTGACTTCAGTTTGCTCTTTGCCCAACATTCTCATTCCAGCCTGAAATGCTAAAAGGACACATGATGTGGAGCACTAAAGCTGGCTTAGCTAGAAACTGGAGGTTGAGAAGGGAAAATAATAAAAAAGGAAAGAGAAAGATGCTGTCTACTTGGATTAAAGATCTGGAAGAAGCAGAGTTGTATCCCTTTTTAAAGAGTACCTTCTGAACCTTGGCCAAAAACTTGTAAAGTTGAATATTTCAGAGAATAGACTGCAATTTGTTAAAGCAAACAAACCAGCAAACTAAGACTTGCCTATGAGGGTGGCAGAACTGAGCTTTGTAAAGGAGGAAAGTCAGCCTCTTGTTGAGACACGACTTAGACTGGAGAAAAATGTACAATTAACTTCACAGACAGGGTTTACCCAATGAACATATAATTCAAAATAAAATACAGTAGTTTTAATTTTCTATCAGCTCATCTCAACTTGACAAATGCCAGAGAATTACATAAACAGTGCATGCCATTTATCTAAAGAAGATAACACGAATATCCAATTTCTAGTGGATTTTATCCTGGAAAAAGAACTGCCCAGGACTTCTTGGATATCTGTTAGAATCCGCTCAGAGCTCATGCTGACCCATTCTGGAAGTATGAGATAATCAGTTCTCATGGGGTTCTCCTGAGCAACCAGAAAGAGGATGTGAAGGGTCCGTGCTTTCTCCTTTCATCTGACCTAATTGATGTTTTTTGTGGTGGTTCCAGGGATCAAACTCAGCACCTATTCCACTGAGCTATCTCCCCAGCCCATATCTGACATAATTGAGACATGTTTTATGCATCCTTAGAAGGTTCTATGGAAATGGGAACTTGTAGTAGTGATTAATACAATAAAACATATGAGAAGCAAGATTTGCACTGATAGTGGTTGGACGGGATATTATGTCGGCTTCTAGTACTATGGACAACCATTAGGAAAATAACAAGGTAGAAAGTATTAATTATTGAATCTTTGATGTAATTCAGGTATAAAAAATAAGATATGCAAACAGCTACACTGTATTTAATGATAAGAGACATATGGTATAATAATGTCTGTAAGTATAATATCATGTATGCATCTTATAGGATACCAAAACATTATAAAAACAGTTTGCAATGTATTAATTTGTCAAATCCATCTTGTCAAGGTATCTTAAAAATGTCTCATTGATATTTGTACTTCAATAAAACAAAAATAAAATAAAAAATAAAAATAAAAAAGGAAAAAAAAACAATTTTGTATAAGCATGTCTCCCTTCTCAGTCTATTTACTCAAAGATATCTTAACTCCAAAATGTCAGACAAAGATAATTTTTTTTTTTTTTTTGTGGTACTGAAGATCAAACTCAGGACTTTGCACTTGCCCGGTAGTCCTTATGCCAGTGACCTATCTCCCGAGCCAAACATGTTTTTTTTTTTTTGCAGTACTGGGGATTGAGCTCAGGACCTTGCTCTTGTCACTTATTCTACTGAGCTATTTCCCCAGCCCTTCAAAGACACCTGATAACTAGAGAAATTAAACAAAAAGCAAACTTTTAGAATAGGATATTAGAGTGGATACCTTCACAATCCTCTACTTTTTGGGGAGGGTGTTCTGGGGATTGAACTCAGAACTTTATGCTTGTTAGGCAGGCAATTATGCTGCTAAGCTATCTCCCTGGCCCCACAGTTCTCTGTGTTGGACTGTGAGTGAATGGTGATAACTGTTGGCATTGTGTGGCACCACAACCACAGAGACCTCACCCACAGTGCACTGAGGTAAGGAATACATTTGAGTCGGGCACACTTGACTAGTGTGAGGGCCAGAGGGGCTATAGTGACCACAGGGTCACATAAACTCTATACTCGTGGCTGTCATGGTGACAATGACAGTCATATGGACACTATAGTAATCATAGCAGTGCTTGAATGACCGTAAGAATCTTACAAATTCTATAGCTACCATAATGGTGGTTGTGTGGTAATTGATAATTTCTTTGAATGCCTTGAAAATAGAAAATACCAGGGATTATATAAAAATCAGAGATAATAATAATGAATAATTAAGGAGGCTTTTATCTCCTTCAGCCACCGAAAACCCTGTCTAGGACCTAATCATAAGGGTAACTGAACTGCAAAGAAGGTTGAGTATAAAATGATGATTCTTATGCTGAAATCAAGACCCTGATAGTAAAAAAGAAAAGGTGAAATCTTGAGCCCTACAGCGGGAAGTAGATGACTTTTGTTTGGACAGTGCAAGTGGCAAATCCCTAGATTTTTTCATCCTTCATTTCACAGGAGGAACCCCACCTACGCTCACAGAATGGTCACCACTTCATTTGACGCGATAGGGGCCTCGGCTGCGGCCATGGCTCACAGAAGGCTGCCCTCTTTTCCCTGTGCTGCTCAGATGGAGAGCCAGTTATTAGCACTTTACACACACAGAAATGCTGTCCTTGCTCTGTGGGGAAAGACCCACCTGCCCTGGCTCCTGTGCATGCATGGGTCTGAATGATATTTATGGGTATAAAGCTTGTTGGACCAGGTTGGTGGGAAGGGGTGGGATCTAAGGCTAGTGACAGAAAAATGTGTGATGAGTATGATGGAGGACTCTGGAGATCAGGCTGATGGCACTGAGCAGGTTTATTGGGAAATCACCTGAGTATATCAGCTGAGAGTAGGGAAAGACGTGAATAGGCAAATTGTGGGACAGGACAGGGCTGCTTCTCGGCCGGTGATCACCAGCCAAGTATGCTTGGCATTCTGGCTCCTGGAGTGCGCTCTACAGGTGCTCCTCAGCAATGGCAATGAGCGTAGCCTCTAGCCCTGACATGCCCACATAAATGCATGGGGTGGGAGCACTCACCAGGGACTTGAAGTCCAGGGCACTGGCAGGAGCTGGTCTTTGTTGCATCTTGTAATGGTTTCTTGACCTTTCGATGTGGCAGCAAGGGTGGGGATGCAGAAACTGCTTTGGCAGAGTGCTGAGGGAGGCCTCAGAAGGCTCAGAGAGGTGGAAGCATTAGAAATTGTCCCTTATGCAAAGACACAGACCCATCCTTCATGGAGACAGAATAGACTGTATAGGAGCTGGGCCTCTGGCAATCTTCGATAGGAATGGGGTGGCCTCATTTCTAGGCTGTATTGACAAATTCAACACTATAAAGCAGGAGGCACTAGATGAGGATTCCAAAGTGGCTTGGGGCAGATGATAATATTCAGTTATCTTAATCATGCTTAGTTATTGTATGGGCAATGAGGCGAGAGAGGTGAGCAAGATACAAGAACCCACAGTCAGCTCTGATGAGATGAGCAGCTCATGGCAGACAAACTGTTGGATGCTAGCCCATCCTTGGCCTTGTATGGGCAAAACTGAGGAGGTGTGAGCAGATGAGGCCACTTCCATGGGACTTGGCACCTTGCTTGGAGCTGTGGGCATCTGCAGGGGTGGGCTCCTGATGGCCTGCTTTTTCCTCTTTGAAGTCCTTCCACTCACAATTTTCTCCTTTTACAAATGGAAACTATGAGGAAAGATGCTTTTGTTGAATCAAGCAGAAGACACTCCTAGTAACTTATGTAAAGTAGAGTAGTTAGCAAATTCAGTGTTACCTGGAAGTTTTATCAGAAATAAAGCATCAGTATTTTAATAAAATCCTCCACATGCTGCATTGGCTCTGCTGAGGCACACTGAGCAGGCGACCAAGATCCGGTGAGGTGTCGCATGACTGTAATCCCAGCGCCGGGGAGTCTGAAAACAGAAGGATCACTGTGAGTCTGAGCTGCGTGATGAGGCTCTGTACCGAATCCTCCAAATTAGTCACGACTGCAATTCATTGTGTTGGAAAATTAGCCCTGGCTGGGAGCATTGGGAGGGTCAGGTAGGTAGAAAGAGATGTTTCAGTGATTTGTGATGTGTGGTGTGAGGAAGCACTAGTGCTACGCCTCAGGTTATCTGCGTTATCTGAAACAAGAAATTAAAATGATGCAAACAGCAAAATACATAAATAAAGAATTCACTAATTTATCTGCATATATACACAAGAGAGACAATGTACAGGATTAACATGCATTGAAAACATTTTAAAACTCCAAATTTAGTAATGAGATGCCATATTTTAAATGTTTTTGGTTTTTGCTTTTTTGAGGCACTTTTGTTCTTCTGAGTTTTTGTTTTAAATTTAAATTTAATAAAACTTAAATTTTAATCAGTCAAATAAAGTTTTTTCTTAATTAAAATGAGTCATTTTATGTCAGTGTAGTGGCTCATGCCTATAACCTCAGCACTCTGGGAGGCTAAAGCGAGAAGATTATAACTTTAAGCTCAGCCTGGGCAATTTAGTAAGGTCCTATCTCAAAATATAAATGTGCATTAAGAATTTTGGATGTAGTCAAGTCTTTTGACTATGTCTAGGAGTCCTAAGGCAATTTGTCAAAATGTGAACAAAAATTCTTTTTTTTTTGGCAGAACTGGGGATTGAACTCAGGCCCTTGTGTGTCGGGAGCCATTCCAAGATGGCGACCGCTCCTCGCTCCCCCGCCCATCGTGTCTGCCAAGATGGCGCCTACATCCGGCTTCTGGGTTCTTGTTGCTGTGCCTTAACCCCTCCTATTTAGAGAAAAGCCTGCCGTTTTTGTGATCCTGCCAATAGCATCTGTACACGTGTATGACTGTGATTGGTCTGTAAAATCAAT
>PVKA01034013.1:0-23836 GCA_004027165.1 Ctenomys sociabilis | reverse complement strand
TTTTTGACAGAACCCGGGATTGAACTCAGGCCCTTGTGCTTGCAAGGCAAGCACTTATTCTACTGAGCCATCTCCCCGGCTCCACCACCTTTAATCTTTGGAACCACTTTTCAGAGTCATCTGCTCTTTCCTTTCCCTATAGCTACCACCTTAGGATGGGTTTTTTGTTAGTTTGTTCCTAGGTTTTGGGGATTTTAAAGAACTAGCTTTTAATTTAGTTTATTCTCTCTGTCTTTTTTCTCTCTCATTTTCTTACCCTCTCACTTTTTCTTTTAGCTCTTTCATTTTTTTACTTCTAGAAGATCCTGGCTAAATTCTGGGCTGCAAAGTTCATGTCATGGTCTGATTTTTGCTGTTGTATCAGAGTATCCCAGCAGTGGCAAATTATAAGTGCTAGAAAAAGATGTGTTGTAACACGTTAGGAAGCGCTGGGGTTTGGATCTGAATTGCTCCGGTAAAGGCTCACACAGCGGTCGGCTTGTGGAAAGTGACTGATTACAAGGCTGCCCCAGCTGGCTTGCTGGGAGGAGCTGCAGCCTGGTTGGAAGAGTGCGGGGGCAGGAGGCCAGACGGAAGCAGAAGCGTGCGTGTTCCTATCTCGGCCCTGGCTTCTCTTTCCTGCTCCCTCGCGCTGTGGTGTGAGCGGCTTTTGTCTGCCACAGGGCTGCATCACGGGCCTGGAGTCAGGCAGCTGCACAGGATCCGCCACTGTGAGCCTCAGGAGCCTCTCTTCCCCAGCGTGTGGGGTTCTGATGATGAAGACAGACGGCATCGTGGGGCATGAGAACAGAGCGCGGGTCCGAGAGGAAGGGGAGACTGAGCTCTTGGGAACTAAATCGCAGCTGTCACAAACGCCTTAAGCGATTTGTGAGGACGGTGCTCCCTTGTCTCCCGCACTCCTTTAAGGTTCCACCTCCCACCATTGCTACAATGGCAATTTAATTCCAGAGTGTGTTTCGGAGGGTACACTGTGTCCGTAGCAGGTAGATTCCCAGCTCTGCTGTCACTAGCCGAGTGCTCGCTGTCGCACTGCTGCATCTCCATCTTGATTTCCTGAAGCCTATGATGATGAGACTGAGGGTGGACCATCTCGAAAGCCTCCTGGCTAGGTTTTCAGAGAACAGCTCCCCTTGCACAATGTCGATCTCCTGCCTTCTTTCTGTTTTTCATGACCAAACGTCACCCTTTGCTGATGCACCAGGTAATAGGACCTCTCCCTTCTCTGGGTTGCTGTATCCCATGAGTGCCTATCTCCCAAGTCTTTTTGCTTCTGCAGCTCTATGTACTCTTGTGGGAGATTCTGCTCCTGGGGGTTGTGCCTTCCACACTTTTGCATGGTGCCTATGCTTCCCATGTGATATTTGGTCTCATGTTCTACTTGAACCTGGCACTCAAAATGTGACTGTTGATCTTTCCAAGGACAGTGGGCAGAGCCTTGGGAGAGGTGAGAGAGTCTACGGAGCTGAGCATGAGTTTTCTGATTCAGACCTTGGCCACGGCAGGCTAAGTAGAGGGCTGAAGGGGTGAAATACTAATGAGTGTAGCTAGGGGAGCTGCAAGGAGAGACTCCATCTGTGCCACATGGTGTGCAGCATACGGAATGTACTCAGAAGACACTGGGTGAGTGAGGAAGCCAGAGCTGCACCTGACTTCCCGCTCAGAGTTCCTTCATCGTTATGCATTTTCTAAACACCCCAGTTGTTTCTTCACATTTGATTGTAAAACACAAAACTAGAGCAAGATATATATCTATCTATATCTATATCTGTATCTATATCTATATTAGATTAATTGTAGTATATCAATACTCTAATTTCATAGATTAGGAAGCTGTGAGTGTCCTAAACTTGATCAAGGATAGCAATCTGGTCTGGATATTGAGCACAAATTGGGAGTCAAGGAATAGAGATGATCTTTTTTTTTTTTTTTTTGGAGACAGGGTCTCACTGTGCAGTTCAAGCTGGCCTCAAACTCACTTTGTAGCTCAGGCTGGTCTGGAACTCACAACAATCCTCCTGCCTTAGCCTCTCGAGTGCTGAGATTACAGGCATGCGCCACCACGCCTGGCAAGCTTTACAGTCTGTGGGGAGGTCATGGTCACCTGAGAAAGGCAGAGACAAGCGGACAGAATAAACAGCCATTACAATGAGTCTTAGCCTACAATATCTGCTGTAATGAGGCATGCCTGGAGCAGACAGTCTGTGGCTGAGGGAAGGGTTCCAAGAATGGGAATGCTTGGCCGAGTCTTAAAGGATGAATGGAAGCAAGAGCTAGAACGTGGAGATCTGCAGCTCCAAGCCTTAGTACTGAGCCTTAGTACTGGGGCAGAAAGATATTGAAATGGGATAGATTTTAATTTGAAGTTCAGAGTCACCCTTGTAGGTACAGAATCCAGTAGGTCGACCTTTGTGTTATAGGAGCAGCCAGTGGCCCATACAGGGCTCTGCATGCATGCACCACTAACTCTTCCTCAAAATGTTCACAGCAAAGCAGCAGAGACAGCGAGTCTCTCCCTCCCAGCCTGCCTGTAGCACTGACTCCTTTGGAGCTGCTGGCTGGGGCAGCTGTTAAGGGTTGGGTTGCAGCTGGTGTGTTTCTGTTTGCTGGGTCTGGGATGCTGCAGTCTTCGATGGGGAGACAAAGGGATGAATGGTCTGAGGTCTTCAAAGGTGGGAAAGGGGAGGTGGAGGAGGAGGGGCTGGTGGCAGGGTGACTGGCTAATTGCTTTGTTTGGTGGCAGGAGGCCTTTCAGCAGCAACAGCAGTTACTTGAAGGCCCATTGCTTAAGTGTGTTTTATCCTCATTACCTCCTGTCATTAGTCCCCTCAGCTGTTTCCATCAGCCCACTGCTAGCAGTGTCCTGTCGTCACTCCCTGGCTCTCATTTGCAGCTATCCCTCTCCGCCTTCACCCAGACCCAGGCCCTTTCCTGTCAACTCTTTCTCTGGCCATTGGTGTCCAACCTGTTCCATATCTGATTAGTCCATCTGCCAAGGAGCCTGCTGACGGCTGCCCCTGGCCCTTTGTTCATACTCTCTTGGCCTGAGGGATGAGGCCTGGTGGTTGCTGTCCTTGTGGCTGGGCCCCGGCCCTCTGTGGTCAGAGTCTTGCCTCTCATTTCACTCTCCAGCCTGGTGCCCACCTCTGTCAATTTAGGCTCCCACTGTGCCCTGGCCTCCTAAAGATGACAGAAAGTGATTGCTTCCCTAGGATCCCAGGAAAAAATGAATCTTCCTCCAGTCCCAGTTTTTCTGGGCCCTATCAGAATGCACATTGATTTATTGAGGGCTGTCATGAAGTGCATGCTGGTAGGTATGTGGCAGTGTGCACTACTTGTATGTTTTCTCCTCTAATGATGCTGAAGAGAGTCATTTCTATTTTCCAGACACAAAAAATGGTGGTACTGGGGATAGCACAGCTGCCAACAAAGAGCATAACAGGGAAAGGCATTTGGGTTCATTGGAAGTTATTTTATTAACAATTGATGTTTCTTTACTTTTTGTACTTGTGATCAGTAAGATAAAAATTGGTTATACTGTGGTAACAAATGCCTCTGCGTGCTACTGGTTTGTAGCAACAAAGTGGTTTATTTGTTCCTCTGTGCTATGTGTCTTAGTCATTTGAGTTGCTGTAGCATAATGCCATCAGTTAGGTAGCTAAGAAACAACAGAAATTTATATCCAACACTTCTGGAGGCTGGGAAGTGAGACCAGCTGTTGAGTAAAGCCAAGTTCCTGCCCTGTGGATGACACCTTCTCTGCCCTATAAGGAGGAAGGAGCAAGGCAGGGGATCACCCTATCCTTGTGGCCTGAGCATGTCTCGAAGGTCCCATGCCCCCTTTAGGGGTGGGATTTCAACATACAAATTTCAGAGGGCAAGTTCAGACCATAGTGCTATGTGTTCACATGTAAGCCTGGCCGGGCCTCTATCCAGTGGTCACATCTACTCCAGGACTCAGGGTAAGGATGTGCTGCTCTCTGGCTAGAGCTTGCTCAGTGACAGCAGCAGCAGAGGGGAAGCCATGGGTTGCCATGTGCCAGCCTTGAAACCCTCTGCTTGGTGGTGACGTAGTCACTTCTAGACATACCTCATCGGCTAAAATGTCACATGGCCTCTGCAGAGCTCAACAATTACAGGTCTGGTGACCCTCTCTTAGAGACTGTCACTCCAGCAGATCAGAAACCAACATCTATAGCTCAGAGTAAACAATCTGCCCCAAAGTGTAAATGGAGCTGCACTTGGTTTATATAGTCTGGGAATGTACTGATTTTGGTCATATGTACTGCTCAGATTTGCTTGAGGATATTTAGGTTTGTTTGTCAGTTTTGATGAACCAATGTATTGCCTAAAATAACAAAATACATTTAGGCCTCCTAAAAAGAATTCACTGCTGGAATTCTTGGAGAAAAAAATAACTTCATTATTACATATCTAAAAATCTCTATCACCATCCTTTTATTCTCCCATTAGAATAATTTTTCTTGTAATACTGTTTTTGACAATGTAGCATTTCTTAGGAATGCACAGCCTTATAGAAGAAAAAATGCAATTTTCCATTTTTTATTTTTCAGAAATCTGTGCTGAAATAGGTTTGGGTGGCTCTGTGGATTAGAAAGGGGAAGTTAAGAGGCACCAGAAGACTGCTTGTATAAATTTAATTTTCCCTATTCACACATCTCTTTACTGTCACCTCTCTTACACAATTCATACATATTTTGTTGGTTTAGCACAATATGCCACTCAATTACTAGTTCCTGGAGAACAGCAACTATTTTATTCTGTATCTGTTCTGATCCTTGATCCTGTTCTAAATAAGATTTCTTGAATTGAATGGGGTGGAGACAAGAATGACCGTCAAATACAGAGAATAAGCTATTTCACCCTGCTGCTGGGGTGAAAGGCCTGGCTGAATGTTTTCCTGTCTATAGAATACGTAGCAATGTTTTGCTAACTATTCCTAAAGGTTGCACCTTTAATTGGACTTAATTTGAACCTTTTAAGTATGGTGCTGACGATGCAAGTTAGGGGCTGGGTTTTCTCTCTCCCTTTCTCACCTCACAGACACTGCTTGCACAGCCCACAGTTGGGGATGCCCCACCTGTCTGTGCTTTGTGGGGTGCATTGGGCTGGAGGGGTTAGAGGCATGGGGGCGGAGCTTGGGTGGGACAAGCCAAACAAAGATTAACAGTGAATTGTGTATCTCGTTAGTGGGGGTGGGCAAGAAAGGGGCAATGGAGTCCTGAAAGAGTCTGTTATATTAAATTGAAAGGAAAAATGTCTTTCTCTGATTTTCCTGGATGGGTCCAGGGTCAGCAGAAGAGAGCACCATGCTAGCAGCTGGCTGATTCAATATTCAGTTTTTGCCTAAACACAAGAGGAAGAGACAAGGGCTCAGAAAATGCTATAAAAAGTAATTTTGTTACCCATTTCTCAACAGCACAGCTTGAATGAGGAGAGCTTTCCTTGCTCATGCCATCATGAGTGTGTGGCAGTTTGTTTGTGAGCTGTGGTGACCACCTTATTTACCAAAGCAATGCTTGGAGCTGGGCACAGCACCCTGAGGACTGGGTAAGTGACCCCAAGGGCCTCACTCAGGAACTTATTTGTCCCTGATTCCTGCAGTGTCTGCATGTTCAAGGGGTTCTAGATCCTCTGCTCACGTCCCTACCTCATGCCCTGCTCACTAGACAGCCCGTCCTGGTACCCACTGCTGGTGGACATGAGTGCATTGGTCTTTAAACTTTGAAGTTTCTGGGCCAAATGAGCATGGCTGATGAGCTTTCACATGATCTAAAATTGTTCTGACTGTAGGAGGCTGGAAGGAGATGAGAGGGACAAGTAAGGGGGCACTGGCGTGGCATCTGCACTTTCTGTTCACATGGCATTTTGTAGCTGCACAAAGTCCTTTTGCATTCATTTTATCGTGATGCCTGGGATGGAAAGGAGCCCTGCTCTGTGATCCAGGGACCTGAATCTGAGCCCTATTTTTGACTCTTTTAACTCATGTATAAAATTTATTTTGAGTGCCTCCTATCCCCGTGCAAAGCCCTGAGGGATACAAAGATGAAAAAGTCATCATCGTTGCCTTTGAAAAATTCAACACTTAGTGGAAAAGCACATAAACTCATCGAAAATAGGAGGAAAATACAACAGGATAATAAAAGACATGAATAAAAAACGTAGTTACCTGTAAAAAGATGAGTAAAAAAGACATAGCTACCTATGGCTTTAATACTCACCAAGTAACTGTGGACAACTGTTAATATTATTTCCTTATTGTTACTGTTTCTATGATTAATATTTCGTGTAACGGACATGTGTTCAATGTCCTGTAGAACGCCTGAAGGGAGCTTGTACTGGGGCATTAATGGCGACATAGGAGAAGCCCCCAAGGGGAGCTGCTTCAGAACAGAGTATTAAGAACTGTGGCCATACTCCCAAAATTGTTGTACAGATTTAATGCAATCCCTATCAAACTCCCACCAACGTACCTCTGAGACCTAGAGAAATCATTCCTAAAATTTATTTGGAATTAGAAAAGACCTAGAATAGCAAAGGCAATCCTGGCCAACAAAGACAAGGCAGGAGGTATCATAATTCCTGACTTGAAATTATACTACAAAGCCACTGTGATAAAATCAGCATGGTATTGGCAACAAAATAGACTTGAGGATCAATGGAATAGACTAGAAGATGCAGAGGCCTCTGCAAACACACTCAGCCACCTGATCTTTGACAAAGTGGGCCAAACATGCTTACTGGAAGAAAGATAACCTCTTTAACAAATAGGGCTGGAAAAACTGGCTTTCTACATGCTGAAAACTAAAACTTGACCCAGGTCTATCACCATGCACTAAGCTAAAGTCACAATGGATTAAAGATCTAAACACTAAAACAGAAACAATCTCCTGGAAGAAAAGGTAGGAGGAACTCTTGAAGACATAAGAGTAGGCAAAGAGTTCATGAAAAAACATATTCACACAGGAAACACTTGAGAGAATTAACAACTGGGATCAATTCTTCTTGAGATGTTTCTGCACATCAAAAAAAATTATCAACAAAGTGAAAAGACAACCCACAAATTTTGAAAAAAGTCTTAACTAATAAGCACTCAGACAAAAGTCTGCTCTCTAGAATTTATAAAGAACTAAGATACATTAGGGCCCTCAAATTTAAAGACCCAATTCAGAAATGGGCATCTGAGATGAATATACACTTCTCAGAGGACGAAATTAAAGAAGCCAATAAATATATGAGAAAGTACTCCACATCACTAGCCATCCATGAAATGCAAGTTAAAACAACACTGTGATACCATTTCACTCCAGAAAGAATGGCTATCATAAGGAAATCAACCAACAACAAATCTTGGAGAGGATGTGGGGAAAAGGGAACACTTCTCCACTGCTGGTGGGAATGTAGACTGGTACAACTATTGTGGACATCAGTGTGGAGACTCCTCACTAAAGTAGGACTGGAAATCCCATTCAAGCCGGCTTTCCCCCTACTGGGAATCTTCCTGGATGAACTGAAAATATTATATTATAGTGATGTATGTGTACCTATGTTTATAGCAGCACAATTTGTGATAGCAAAATCTTGGAAACAACAAAGATGCCCATCACATGAGGAATGGTGAAAAAGATGTGGTATTTTTATAAAATGGAATATTACTCAGCTATAAAGAATGATAAATTTGAAGGATTTATACTGAAGTGGATGCCACTTGAACATATACTTATAAATGAAATAAACAAGACACACATGTGCAAGTATCATATTGTCTCCCTAGTATAAGAAATAAAAAGAAGAAATACAAATAGAAATGTATAACAACTAAAAAGTATTTAGTCACATAGTTAGGGTAAACTGAACTGCATATGTTGCAGGGTACTAATCAGCTTCTCTTCTGGATGGTTAACAACCTAAGTTTTCAGATCAAAAATTGGAGAAATGGAAGAGCTGCAAGGTCAGCCAACATTTTGGCTCTAGCCTTTCAAAGTCAGTGAAGACTCAGGACATAGGAGAACCTATCCTGTAACATCATGAAACTCAGTTGTGCCCCAAATTTTGTGATCAAGGAGATTATGGAGCCACAGAGGAATGTGATCAATGATCTATAGTGTGCCTAAGGAGAGTCACATGGAGAAAAAACTTTCTCTCAGGCTTTCACAGAAAGCAAACTGGTCAAGCAATGGCTGTGACTCATCCACATGGCTGACAAAGGATCTACAGAGTGAGGTACAGGGGTACAGGATAAACCCTGAGGGGACTTGACTGACCTTATCATATGCAAAAGTGACATTTTTTGTTATATAGGTTTTGTTTTATCTCAGTCTTAACCATCCAGCAGAAAAGTATAAAAATGAAGTATATAAAATAAGGCCATACTAATAAGCTGAGCTGTAAATGGCTCTAGTCAAGAGCTTCTTCAGATAACCCACTATTATTGTGGACTTCTGGACTGTGTTTGATTGTTTTTTTGAGTTCAGGCACCTATAATAATTGAATGACAATGGAATGTCCATCTTTGACAGGACTAAACAAAAAAAGGGAAACAAAGGAAGAACCATTCTGTGTTTGTGTAAATAGTACGATTAGGATAGATATGCCATACTTCTGCATAATTCTATGAGAAGAAAGATTTGCACTAATAGTGTTTGGACAGGATATTATGTCGGCTTCTTGTACTATGGACAACCACTAGGAAGATAACAATGTAGAAACTATTAATTATTGAAAGTATACTATAATTCAGCTTTAAAAAAGATAAATATACATCTGCATTCTCTTAATTCATTGATTAGAGGCATCTGTTCTAATAGTATTTGTAAATAGAATATCATGTATGCACCTTGTACAACAAAAAACCACTATGAAAACAATATGCAATGTATTAATTGTTGAATCTATCCTGCTAATTTGATTTGAAACTGTCTCATTGCTATTTGTTATTCAATAAAATAAAATTAAATTAAAAATCATAAAGGAGAACTGGAGGGCCTATGAGTGAGCCAGTTTGGTTTTTTGCTTTTTTCTATTTTTTTTGGTGCAGGGTCACACTATGCATGCAGCCTACATTCACAGTGATCTTCCTGCTTTTTGCCTCCCATGCGCTGGGATTATAGGCACATGCCACCCCACCCCAGATTGCATTGCTGGCTCAGCACACTCGAAGGCAGGGCCAGCGGAGTGAGCCAGTTTGGGAGGGAAAGCTGTGTGAGTGAGGAGGGGTGTTTTGTGTGTGTGTGTGTGTGTGTGTGCGTGATTTGCCTTGGCTTCAGAGTTATAAGTATAGTGATGAAAAGGAAAGGGAAGGGCCAGTCAGATAGCTCAGCAGACTAAAGCACCTGCTTAGGCAGGTGCAGGGACCAAGGTTCGATCCTCGGCATGCTGTGCTGTGCCATATTATCCCAGCGCTTGGGAGTCTGAAAACAGGACCACTAAGAGTTTGATCTGTTTAATGAGATCCTGTACTAAATATAAGAAAGAAAGAAAGACAGACAGACAGACAGACAGAAAGAAAGGGAAAGCGAGAACTTCAGGCACTGACTGAAAACTTTGGGTTTTTTTTTTTTTTTTTTCCTGTATTTTAGAGAAGGGTCTACTAGATTGGACTTGTAGTGATCTACCTGTTTTCAGCCTCCCAAGTGCTGGGATTATAGGTGTGCGCCACCACACCCAGTCTCAATTGCCATCTCAGGATGCCCCCCCAGCGGGGGAGCATGGCAGGCCTGGGGATTGAACCCCTGGCCCCTGCAGCTAGCTGCTTGCAGGTGCTTTCATCTGCTGAGCTATTTGGTCAGCCCTTGGATTTTTACTTTGTAAGTTATGGGAACAAAAATTACTTCATTTACTTCAGTCAGATTTTCCCTTCAGAAAGCTGACTGCCCTCTTTACTTAGATGTCAATGCTCAGATGTGAGCACACATCTGTGGCCTCAGTTTTCCTGTACAGGAAACCTGGTCACCAGATGAGAATGCTGCCTGCAGTGAAATGAGAAGGTAGGTGGCCTCCTTCCCTGTGACGTCATCCTCCACAATCCTGTGTTACAGCCTGGTTTCTGTGCTCTGCCTCTTTCTCCACAGCATACCTGTTTCCTACCCCGCAAAGTTCTTCAAGTTGCCCACATCTTCCTCCAGTTATTGATTCAAATTACTCCTGCTGTGAGAAACCTCGTGGACTAGTTTTCTATTGCTTTGCAACAACACCCTTTGGCTGTCTCCCGAGTTCTGTAGACCAGGAGTCTGGATATGGTGAGCGATCTGCTCAGGGTCTTACAGGACTGAAGTCCTGGTGGTGTCCAGCTTGCCTCCTTTCTGAGCACAGCTCATGAGACCCACAGTGCAACTCAGCTGCTTATGGTTGCAGGGTTGGACTCTCTGCTTCTTAGGATCATCAACTAGCAGCCTCCCTCTGCTGCCTGAGTCTACCTGCTGTTCCCTGCTATGTGGTCTTCCCTGCAGCACGGCGACGCAAGAGGAGATCTTATGCCATTGCCTGGACACTGCTTCCCTTCTTCCATCTCCGACTTTTGGACTGTTGAAGAGAGTCACTGAGATAGAGGAGGCCTGCTGCACACTCAGGTGGAGGGTTTCTCAGGGCAGGCCCAGCAGAGGATGAGAATCTTGGGGGCCCTCTTAGAATCCTATCTGTACCCCTTTCCCCTCAATCTTCTAAATTATTTTTGCCTCCTTGAAAGTCCCAAGGTTCCAGGGTAGCATGTGGCCTCCACACTATGTAAATACTCAATTGTGTACTGTTTGGCATGGCCCTTAGGTTACTGCAGGACTAATTCTTCACCTTCCAGAGACAGGAGGAGGCGGCCTCCTGTGCTTCCTCTCTTGCTTCCTTTGTGTGTCTCTTTGCACCCCTCCCCCCCACCAGGGCCAGGGAGACTGGAAACTTATAAAAAGGTGCTGCTCTTTTTCTGCCTCACCTTTTAATCTTGTCCTGAACTGTTAGGCGCATATGTTCTTCAGTGCCCTGCTAATATTTCTCAGGGCAATGACCTTGCATTGCAGGAATGCTCCGTGCCTGGGGAGAAACCCTTGGAATCCCATGCCACTGGATATCTCTGAGCACACAGGCAGTGCAGGCCCGGAGATTGGAGATACTGACTTGGAGCCTCGAGGAAACTTGAGAAACAATGCAATTTTGAACAGAAATACATTCTCTGATGGAAAAAAAAATATTTTTTGCTTTCAGTTAATATTGAGCAGAAGCTTAAATAAGGCTTAAGTTTGCTCAGACAGGTAAGCCACCCTTGAACCCAGTTCCTGTTTTTCCTTTGGCGACCCAGCTTTAAAGGGAGGAGATGTGATGAGCCCCACACCAGCCTCCAAACATTTTATCTCTTGGGATTAACCTTCCCAGGAAGGTATAGCGTGTTTGGAAAACAAATGAATAGCAAATGTCGTTTGAGGCAATCCATGTCCGCCCTGCTAACCAAGCTTGACAGGTCCTAAGAGATGATAAAGTATATGAACTACTTTCCATGCAGTAAGGAGAGCTTAGAGCTGCTCCTCTGTTAACACTACCTCTGGCTATTGCACAGTGAAAATCACTCAATAACTTTTGATGTTGAGTTTGGAAGGGGAAAAGAAAGAGTCCTGTCCCTGTTTATTTGTTTCACATTTGCTATAATGACAGATTGTTAAGACAGGGCCATAAAATATAAAGGTGCACGGCCTCATCCTGGTTAGGTCTGAGTCTCACCCACCCACATTGTGTATACAGACCAATGTTTACATTTGGAAGATGGCTGTGTATATCCAGAGCAGACAGATGTATTGTGTATATAGAGAAAAATGTATACAATGGACAGCAGTTCAATCCACACAGAGAAAAATACATACTAGAGGCTGTTGCTTGAGAAACAGAGCTGAAAGTCAGAGAACAAAGGACTCCAACCTCTTAGAGCCTTATTATTGAGCTACTCTGGGAAGCAGAAAATATTTAGAGAATAGAAGCCATCAACAATTTCTCTTAAACTTATTATCTCCCCAGAGTCCCTTACAAGAATCTAAAAAATCTAGGACAGCTGGTGACCCATTCTGGCTGGCTATTGTAAAACTCACTTAGTTCAGAGCCCCAGACTAAGTGGGAACCAGGCGTGAGATATGCTTGCGGAGTGAAAGCAGTGCTGGGCTGACGGGCTGGGGAGGGCGGGGTGGAGCCTTCCTCTCACCCAGGAAAGATTTTATTAGAAGTCATAGGAAATCAGAACTGGAAGCTACCTTGGAGGTTGTCTTAGCAGATCTCTCATTTTGCAAATGAGGAAACAATTGGGATTCAGAGAAGCTAAAAATAGCATGTGTAAGGTCAAAGCACCAGGTGGTAGCTAAGAACGGCCTGGGGCTCAGCTCCTCTGATTCCTAGATTATTCTAAGTATTCTTCCATGAAAAGACTTGAGCATTTCACCCTCACATAGATGTCAAAGCTCTTGATAAGGGTTATCGAATGGCCTCTGGATGCCAGGCTATGTGCATGGCATGCAGAAACTGAAAAGCCAATGACAGACTCTTCCTGTTCCATGGAGAGGAGATTTTCTCAGGTCTGCCCGAGTTTATCTGGCTCCTGAGCCTTCCACGGTGCTCTGCGGTGGAGCTTCCAACCCATATTTCTGGGAAGATGCAGTCATGGTGGGGAGAGCTACCTCCATGCATGACTCCTCTGGTCTCAGGGTGAGTGGCTTCATCAGAGCCCCTCTTTCAGAAGAAGAAGACAATAAAGAAGATCCAAGTAGGAGTCAGAGTCTGGGGGAAGCACAGAAAGAAGCTGGTGTGAGGATAGATTTCTCTTGGGTGCCGGAGTTGGGGGAAAGGTCCATGGATGTCAGATTGCAAGAATGACCAAATTCTCCACTCCTTTGATATGGCCTAGTTGTGCAATATGTTTTGGCCCATAGAATGTGGCAGAAGTGATGTTCTACTGGTTCAGAGCTCAAAGTCGGAGAGCTCCTGTATTCTCTTCCTCTGTTTCTCAGGATGCTATAACCACTTTCAAGTGAGCAACCCAGACTAACCCATGGGAAGATGAGATTATCTGGAAAGTGGATGAGCTTTTCTAGTGAAAACTTGAAAGATAGTCCACACACTAGGGGATTATTACAGCATGAACTGCACCCTCCCCCAGTGCATATGCTGAAATCCTAAACCCTAGAGCCTTACAATTTAGCTACATTTGAAGATATGCATTTTTGCTCATGATTCAGGTGATGGAATGCAGAGACGGATATGGAGGCTTCATATACCTTCTCCCATCTTATCTATCTATCTATCTATCTATCTATCTATCTATCTATCTATCTATCTATCTATCTATCTATCTATCTATCTATCTATGTATCTATCGAGATAGGGCCTTGGTGCATGGCCCACATTGGCCTTTTTTTTTTTTCTTGTACATTAGTCCAGGGTGTACAGGCTATACAGGGTCTCACCAGGTAGGTCAGACTCATAGTGATCCTCTTGTTTTCATCTTTCTGAGTGCTTCGATTGCATGGTGCATGCTACCATGTCCATTCTCAATTGCCCTTTCAGTGCACCCTGGGGGTGGGACTGGCATGGCAGGCCTGGGGATCGAACCTCCAACCCCTGCGTCTGACTTCTGGGTTAAGCAGGTGCTTTAACCCACTGAGCTATCAGGCCAGTGGCCTGAAATTTGATTTTCCTGAATATCTGGGATTGTAAGTATGTACTACTATGGCCTGGCAAATTCTATAGAAAAGGTAATTAAGTAAAAATTAAGTGTTTAGGTCCTAATACAATATGACTATTGTCATCCTTATGGGAATAGGAATTTTGTACAGACATAGAAACACAGAGAAATGACCCTCATGAAGACAAAGGGAGATGATCATTTATAAACCAAGGTGAGACATGCTTAGAAGATATCAACCTTGATGCCACTGGTCTCTAGTTTAAGCTGCCTAGCCTGGGTCCTGGGTGTGATGGCTTTAGCTTCCATAACAAATGAACACACCACTGTAGCAAGTGCTCACTGTCGCAGGTGCCTGCTTTGCCAAGGTCAGCCAAGTCTGGCTCCGATTAGCCAAATTATCTAATGGCTCTCAGTCCAAGCTGCCCACCCACACACTTGTGATATAGCACGTGGTGTAGCTCTCTCATATCTATTTCTGGATGGATTTGGGAATATCAACAGATACCTGAGGCAGTGGTGAAGGACCCTCAAGATAGTCTATCACAAATGCATGAATGTTGATCCAGCCTACAAAACCATAGCACTTCTGCTCTGGTCTTTGTGGTGGTAGGAGCTTAGCCCCAGGCCTTTCATCGTCAACAACAATGCCATCAGCAAGAACAACTGAGTTATCACTGTGGCTCTACTATGTCCCATCCTTTCTGACTATGTTTTCTGTCATTTGGTACAAAGGGTTTTGTAGGAGACACTTTCTGGTCCTCGTCTCAGTCCAAGAAACCAATATTTGTAATCCCAAAGTTACGTTATTGGAATCCCATCAAGTTGATTCCAATCTACCATTTTCCATGCAGCCCACGGCGAAAATGAGGACACTAAATTACATTTTTAATCATCAGGGAGTCAAGGGGCTCTAGGTCCAGCCACGAAGCTGGTTTCCCGGAACCAAGAGAGCGACCCAGGGCCTCACCCGGTTTTTATTCAGTGAGGCAGTGGCTTGAGGACTGAGAATTGTGGGAAGTAGGTGACTACTGTGAGCTGAGCTAGGTGTGGGGTCTACATTTACCTCTGCCATATGCAGAGAGGATATGCAGAGAGAGTAATCTGCATTATATAGTAATTAATGTTTTGGGAAGTCTAGGGCTTCAGCTTTTGATGTAGTCTTTCAAGCCCCAGGAAGTCATATCCTCTGTCTCGAGGCTCGATCCCAGCTGGCAGTGCGGAACATTAGCTCTACCATCCTGTCTCCACCCGGCTCACGTTAAGGAGCAGCAGGCTTACCAGGGAAACACGCATGCCACCTTCAAAGACTATCACCAGCACCTCAGCTAGACCAATACATATTGTTTAAGGCCAATTGAAGGATAAACAGAAGTCCTAGCCAGCTCTCTACATAACAATACAAGGAAATAGGATCAGGCTCAGTCAAAATGGAGACAGTAGCTCTTCTTTCAAGGAGAGCTGCTGGGTGTGGCCTCCACAGGGTTTCTTTATGTCCAACGTGGGGCCTGGACAACTTGAATGCTACCCTCAGAGACCAGGTATTACCTATAAGTTCAGTAGGAAGGGTGGTCCAGTGTAGGGGTGCAGGAAAAAAATAGTGTGCATTGATACTAAGTGCTTAGGGGTTGGATTTCTGGGACTGCTGATTTATGTGTCTTTGCGAAATCCTAGTATGTCATTTCTTATGTGTACAAGGGAATAATGATGCATTACTCTAAAACAGATGTCATCTACATTAAATTCCCATAGGTAGAAATAGTCTACTCTCTGAACACAGTAGAGTGTCAATAAATATCAGTTGGTTTTTATTATATAACTATTGAGATACCCAGATTCACTATTCACCAGTGTTTATTTAGCACTAAGTGATGCTACACACTGCTTTGGACGCTAATAAAATAGTGGGTGAGCCAGAGAGGTGACAACATTCCTACTGTCATAGTGACTACATTTTACTACAGGAATTCTGCCCTCTCTTTGCATCTCTCTCTCTGTCTCCATCTGTCTCTGTCTCTCCATCTCTTCTATCTTTCTGTCTCCCTCCCCCTCCTTCTCTCTCTCTCCCTTCCCTTCCCTCCAGCTCCCTCTCCCTCTCTTTCTGCCACAAAATCTTTATCCATCATCTATTGACCAATCATACAGACACACAATATAGTGAGGCTCTGCTCCCATCCCACTATCTAAAATCACAACAGATTTTCTTCTATTTGTTTTAGAAATTGGACTTCTCCATAAAGCTTGGTTTGAAAGAAGGGCTACCTAGTTGAATAAGATGAATTTGAAAACCACTCCACTGATTCATCAGGGAATTCCATGTTTTTCCTCATGTAAATGATTTCACAAGCTAACTCAGGCTTACTCTTTTAATTTGATTATGTTATAAAAATATATAGTACATAAAAAGAAATTCAAAAAATATGGCACACATTTCCTCCTCCTTAAATAGAGTATGTTGAGCATAATGCACACTTTTCTCAATGACTTCAAATACTCAACCTCTTTGAAGCATTCGAGAACCAGTGTTGACATTTTCTTAGGCATTTATAGCCTGAATTACTTGGTTTTATACATACTCTTAGAGCTACATTTTTTTGTTTCCTAAACTTATTTCTGCTCCTCCTCCAACCATTTGGCTGAATTTTTCCTTCTGTTTTCTTCACTCTCTGTCAAACTAGTTGTGTTTCCACAGCTTCAAAAGTCTCCTTTCAGAGGGCAATGATCCTTACTACTTTCTCTAAACTCATTTCTCTTGCATAATACAACTTCTCAGCTTTTGGAGGGCAGGCATGGCCTCACAGACAGCTCTGTGTCCCATGAACATGTCCATCTTTTGCTCCCCATTTCTCCTGGTGGGGGCCTAGTTGTGCTCCCCAGGCTGGTCTCTGACTCCTAGGCCGGAGCACTCCTCCTTCCTCAGCCTTCCACGCAACTGAGCCTGCAGGCCTGTGCCACCACGCCAGGCTCACAAGTCCATTCCTGATGCAGAACTGTGGCTCTGATTGCTGCCCTCCTGGGTTGGGGGACAGCACCGCCTCTCTGGCAGTGGCCCAAATCGGAACCTCAGAACTGTCATTGTCTAACCCTCATGCCCGTCCTCTAATAGTTTCCAAATTGTTGATTGATTCCATAAATTGTAACTTCTTTTTATTACTCTGGTTCAAGACCTCATTTTCCTCATTGAAATTGTCCCTAACTGGCTTCTTTACTTGTGTTATTTGGCCTTCAAAGTCTTTTATTGATTGCTTTCAAAGTCTTTTCCTGCAGGAGAGCTTTGACTGTATTGTGTTAGAAGACTTTTCTCATTTCCTGCTGTGTATATAAATATACACAAATTCCTGATCCTGGGATAGCACTCTCCTCAATCTGGCTCCAGCTTCCCTTTCTACCTTCCTCTCTATACCCCTGACCTTGAATCTAGCTTGTATTTAAAATGTCTGTTTTTATTATTTATCACTATTCTTTTAAAATACTTGTGCTTGCATTTTTTTATATTGTACAGCTCGCTATGTAGCTTGGTGATCCTCCTGTTTCAGCCTCCCCAGTGCTGGGATCACAGGCATGCACCACCATGCCTGGTTTTGGTGGCTGGCATAGCATATGCAGCATGGGACTGGCATGGTATATGGTACTGGGCATGGAACCCGGGTGCTTGAGCTTGCCAGGCAGGTACTTAGACCACTGAGCTATCTTCCCAGCCCGATTTGTTACCATTCTTATCCTTACCTTTTCCCATTTGCTGAGCTTTTTACTCCCTTTTCATGATATAACCTAAGTATTCTTAGGTTATTCTTAGGAATTAAGTATGCATGATTCACTAATTTTAAATATCTTCTCCTTTGAACCACAGGCACAAAGTATTCACATTGCATGTATTTGACAAACAACTATATCAAGAACTCTTCCAATTCAAAATATATTTAAAAAATTAAAAATGACTAACAAAAAATATGTAGAAGTGGCCAATGAAATCTGCTCAATATCACTAAAACAACAACCCGAACCATAATACACGCTAAGTGGCACAGTGGAAACTAAGTCTGACAATCTCAAGTGTCTGGGCAGCTACTCGAACTCTTATGCATCTCTGGTGGCCATAGAAAATGACACACACAGCAACATTGGAAAATAGCTTGGGAGCTTCCCATTAGGTTAAGCATATATTTAAAATATGACCCAATAATTCTACTTGGAGGTATTTACTCAATTAGCCTTATCACAAGTGGTATCTGAAAACTGTAGTTTTATTTATAATGGCCCCCACACAGTAACAACTTAAATATCAATCAGATGGAAAATGGGCCATTGAAAATATTTAAACAATGGAACTCTATTTAACATCGAATAGGAACGATGTGCATCTTGAAAACTTGATGGGTGAGAAAAAAGGACACAAAAAGGGTACCCAGTATGATTTCACTTACCTGAAATACTGAGAGAGGCTGGAGAGATGGCTCAACAGAATAAGTGTTTCCCTGGCAAGCGCCATGGTCTGAGTTCAATCCCCGGTTCCACAAAAAAAAAAAAAAAAAAAAAAAAAAAAAAAAAAAAAAAAAAAAAAAAAAAAAAAAAAAAAAAGAAAACAAAATTACTGCTGAGAAAATACAAATTGATGAGTACCTACATCTGGGACCTACCAAAGGAACTTGTGTGGATGGGAATATTCTGTGTCTTTATTTACACTTTAGTTACAGTGTATATGAGATATACATTTGTCAAAACTCAAAACCAGTACACTTAGAATAGGTACAGGTTATTTTACATGAATTTTGTCTCAATAATAAAACAGGTACATTTTATTATGTGTAAGTTACCTCTAAGTAAAACTGATAAGTAGGTAAAAAAAAACATTGTAATTCCGATTTCTAGCACTTATGCTTGTGAAGAGATTGCATATTCTTACCCACATGTTGTTTATTTTAGATAAATAAGAATATTTATTGTGCCATTTCATATCTAAGATGTGATAAATACTGTAGCTAAAGCATAAAGTCTTAAGCCAAATGCTTGGATTGAGGGCTCTGCCAGTTATTGACTTTGGCTAAACTATTTAACTTCCCAGTACTTCCCTTTCTTAGCTATTAAATATGGTGATAACAATACTCTGTTTCATTGGGTTAGCAAGAGGGTTAAATGTATTCCTATATATAAATTCAGGGTTTGGCATGTGGAAATCATTATAGACATTGTTTTCATTTCATGGGTTAGACTCTGCCTGGTGCGTACTAAGCACCCACACTATCTGAGGTGCCTGCCAGCCCAATTTGCCTTCTGGGGCAGCCCAGCTTCTGTCCTTTTTTTCAGAACCATTGCTTCTGTACGAGGGAGCCCACTATGGCTACTTTGTGTCTTCTTGAGTTCAATATGTCAGTTCTGGGGTTCTCTCCTCTCTATTTTCTGTGTCATCTTTTTTCATGCCAGACTTTTCGCATTGTGCGGATACGGGGACAAGTAGTACCACCACCACTGACCTCCCCTTATATCCAGTGACTTTCATTTAAACAACTATTAATGACCAGAAAATTGTGTAACTCACTGTGCTTATCTTTTATCTAAAGCAAAGGTAATTGGGCTGTAAGAGTAGAGCTGGGGGTTTTCTTGTAAATAAAATTTTGTAACTCTAGGATGGGAGCATTTCTGTAAACTTTTTAAAAAATTGAGATGAGCTATAACCCAAGAGTCCAGTGAGCAAACCACAGGTGCTATTTCCATGAATTTTTACAAAATAAATACCCATCCAACCACCCCCTCAATGAAGACACACATAATTGCTAGCAGCCCAGAATCTCCCCACCCTTCAGGGCCAGGATTTTTTTGACACTTATTTATGATTCAGAGCTCTTCTTTGCATATGCCTTTGTTCTGGATGGTTGCATTTCTGAATAAGTAAGTTAATATTATTCACTAATTTTAATAATATGATCTTTCCAACCCTGGAATACATGGAGAGTGAAACACTCCCTTAGAGGTCCCTTAAGTCTAGGAAGTGTTCTTTTCAGTGGTAGGGGCCAGGGACAAGGGTTGGGCTGTTAGGGGGCTTCCAGAATTTGCTTTTTTCAGCAGAACCTGCTCATTGCATGGTGTCTGTTTGCAGCTTTCTGTCCTTGTAGAGATGGCTGAGAACCGTGGTTGTCTTTCAGCCCTCGAAGGACCTCAGAGTGGCTTGTCTTTGGGTGCAGATATCACATCACCAGCTCTTGTCCAGTGATAGTATTTCGTTCATAGTCACTATGTTCCTTTGGTCTGCTGAAAGTGTCCTTCTTTACGGTTCTGAATCCAATGAAATTGCAATTGGGTGGAGGGCAGGGGGAGCTCAGGCCAAGGTCCAGTGTGGTGCCCAAGGCCCCCCACCCATACTGCTTCCCAGCAACTGAGAGCCATGAAAAGTAGGTGCCTTCAGAGAGGCAGCCCAGGAGAGGATTGCCTGTGCTCAGCCCCATGGGGGCTGCAGGTCGAGGCTGTGTGCTGTCAGTGATTTGCCCAGCTTGCTGGAGCACAGCGAGAGGGGGAGTTGGGGGTCAACCACTCTGCCCTCTGTAGATAGCCATTCTGAAGCCATTTGCCTCACTTTATTCATCTGCTGATTAGGTGACAAGAAAAAAAGTTCTTGGCAAACTTAAGTGTGTCTTATATAGACTGTCTCTGTGAAATGCAGGTGTGAAGCTCTGGTAGAAAAGCCTTCCTTAGGATTTCTAGCTCAGTTCCCTGAATGGTAGCACTGGACCTCCCTGGGGGAGGGCTGCCACCAATGCAGCCCACAGGCGTGCTTGGGGTTCTCTAGCTTTGGGTATCCTAGGACACTGACCGAACAGATGGCTCACCCTGCTTCTTTCCTTCAGTCCCATCTAGTCACACAGGCCTTCCTAGGTCTACTCCAGCAAAATGGGTCCTTAAAAAGAAGAAATGGGTGTGAAAAAGCCTATTACCTATCCTGGTTTGTTCCCTGCTATTGCTGCTACCACTGCCTGACTGTTCCAAGGCCTGGGGCAGATTTTCATCCCCTATTACCAAAAGCCTTACAAACTCAGATGAGCCTTTGCCTGGGATTCTTAGTCCTCATGTCTCAGTGTATGTCTGCAAGGCACTCACCAATGAATGACAATGAAATGCCTGCCCTCTATTAACCTCTAAAATGTGCTAGGCACTCTTTGCATGCATTATTTGATCTCCTCTTCCTAATCTTACTATGTGATGGGTATTATTAACCCCATTTCACAGATAAAACTAAAGCTCAAATAGACTAATTAACTAGGTTAAGCCCACAGAAGAGAAAGTGGTAGAGTCAAGATTTGAACTCAGATTTTGTAATGCACTGCCCAGTATTACCTGCTCTGATGTTGTCACACCACTCTGTGGGACCTCTCAGCTCTTCTCTAGAATGAATGACAGCCACTTTCTACTGGGGATTGGCTCAGGTGGGGCTGGGACATGTTCTCACCCATGAGTGCTAGCCATACAGTCCTATTACTACGCACTAAGGTCCCCCAGCACTCATGAAAGAATGACACAGATTATACAGCTGGGGGCAATCCTTCACAGGGTGATTGCATGTCTTACAAAAGGCTTCACAGAAAGATCCGTTTATGGACCAGACACAGCAGTGCATTTTAATCATTGGCTGATTTGCATATAATCACTCAGGAATGCATCTACTCTGCATGAATAATCACTATTATGGTAAGAGGACTGCTCATTGAATACCTAGCATGTCCCTGGAACTTTATGTACATTAATTTATCCCTCAAACCTTGGTAGGGAGTTCTCACCTTCACTGCGGGAAGAAGGCACCCATAGCCTGTCTGCACCTGCAGGAGCAGGAGTCAGCAGCATGTGCATACCTGGTGGTGGTTATGTCCAGGGCAGGCCACACTGCCAAGACCTGCCCGGCCATCCCACCCTTCTTCAGCATCACATCTCTAGCACAGATGACGCTTTTCCTTGCTTTTGTGATCAGGGATGGTAAAGTTCAAACATTTGTCAGTCTCTGCTGGCATCTTGGAGTCTTTCAACTTCTTCTTCTTCCTCTTCTCTTTTCCCTCTCTCTTCTCCGAAGTCACCAAGGCTTCTTTAGACTTCAGTTCCTTTCTTTCCCTGGGGTACTGCGTCATTCACTTTCTATTCCCCATAGTGCATGTGGTCAAATAAGTTTAATTTTCTCTACAAATACTCTGCGATGGCTTAGTTACTCCTGGATCCTGAGAGTATGTGGTGTGATCAAAGTATATGGCAACTGTTTAAATTAAAAATAATTTATTACGATAGAAGACATTTTGATATTAATCCCCCTCAAATTCTTCACTTCTCCCTCATTCCAGCACACTTATCCCATCATTGTTGCCACTTTCTGAAGCAGTTCTGAAATGCTCTTTCATGTCTCCAAAAAGTATGACTACAAACATGGTGAATACTGCCTCTAGCACCACCTGCAGGAAAGTGGGCTCATACATACATTGCATTGTGTCCTCACCACCCCGTGTTCACTGGATCTGCAAACACCCATGAAAGGTGAAGGCTTTCAATCCATTTAAGATATCAAATGAGCGATGACAGTTCAACCAAAGATACAGACACAAGAGGACTCCAGAGCTGCTTCAGAATGTGTCACAAACAAGGGACAAGGAGGAGATTAATGGCAATGTGTCTTTCAGTATTATAATTAAAAAAATTAAACATTCACTGTAGTTTTATCATATTTCCTATAATGTCAAGAGACAGATTATCCTATAGCCTTATAAATTTTATGGTCAAGGTAACAGGAGTTGAAAAAATAATTGTACAATTATTTGTACAAATAAAACAGCAACAAATGCTGCTATAGGAAGAGATAGTACAAAAGAGAACCCAGTTTCATTTCATTTAATGCCTGCAGAATACTTGGGACTGAGTAATGTATTTTATTTAATTTTCTCCACAATGCTTTCAGGAAGGCCCTGTTGGTGTCTCCATTTACTAGATCAATAAATGGAGGCACAGAAAGGCGAAGTTACCTGTTCCAAGCTTAATCAGCACTGAAGGTTGGAGCCAAACTCTGCCTTCAACAACTGTAGTTCCAGAGCCAGACCATTAATCAAGAATTGCTATAAGAAATAAATGTGGAGGGTGTGGCCCTAGGGCGGTGACCTTTGGGCTGCGGGAATGGATGGCAGGGAGACGGAGCGGGCAAGCAGGCCGTGGTGAAGTCGAGTTCAGGCGCAAAGGTCTCAGGGAGGGTAGGAGGGAAGAAGTCTGGGTAGAGTGGGCTGCTGGCCAGTGGAGTGAGCTGCAGGGAGCGAGGGAAGACCCCCGTCCGCATCAGCTTCTCTCTGAGGAGTAGTGGAGTCTGTGGAAGCCTTACTGCTGTGTGTGTGTGTGTGTGTGTGTGTGTGTGTTCTTCGCCTGATCCTGACCCAGGCCAAGGCATTGCTCTGTGGACAGTGAAGATAATGAAATGAGTTAATGTGTAGATGCCTTGAGTATATTTTCCTTGTAGATGAACACGATGTGTGGCTAGCACGCCAGACGTGCCGCAGCGCCTGTGATTGTGCCCGCTGTCTCACTTTTCGGGAACTGAGCGCTCCAGATTCTCCAGGCTCCTGTCTGCATGCTCAATCTGCATTCTTTCACCTTTCTGCAAACCTTGCTCTGCTATTTTTGCTTCTTGTTTACAAATTTCAAAGGTGTAATCCTCTCTTTTGGTACAGTTCTTAGAGCTTACAAAAATTCTTATTCATTTCTTTTCTCCCAAAACCAAACCCCCAATACAAAAAAGAACAACAACAACAAAAATGGCAGAAGGGACAGCAGCTATATCCTGCACTTTTCCCCTCCTGCCCAGGGATTCCTCACAGTGCAGCTCCAGGAAGGCCGCTCGCTGCATCTGGGCCTTTGCGCTGGCTTGGCCTCTGCTCATACTCGCTAGCCGCCAGCACACCGTCTAGCGTCTTGCTCTGAGAGAGGTGCTGTTGTACACTTGATCCATGTTTTCTCCTATCCAGCCCCTCCGGTCTCCTCAGTTCTCAGAAATTAGCCTTTTGTGTGGCAGGCAACCTCCTCTGTGGGGTTCACTCACTTCTTTCAGATTCCCTGCTCTCGAGATGGCCTCTTCACTGAGATTTCTCTGCGCCTGACGTTTTCTTCTCCACTGTAACTGTGCAGCCATCTTCCTTCCTTCCTTCCCTCCCTCCCTCCTTCCTT
>PVKA01034012.1:0-23838 GCA_004027165.1 Ctenomys sociabilis | reverse complement strand
AAGAAGAAGTTCTGTGGCTTTTTGCCGAAGAAGAATACTATGTAAAAAATCCACATGGCTGTTCATTTTTGTTCTGAAAGAATATGGCTACTTTGTCTTTGTCTTGAATCAAATGAAATTAGAGGTGATACAACTCCAGTGTGGCTGCTGGGATAGGAGAGGCGTGGATTTCATTTTTTTTACAGTGTTTTTATGTCCCCAGATCCCTCAGTGAGGCTTTCTTTATAGTCTTCCTAGGAGATTAATTGGCCGATATATTGACTGCTTTATTAAATTTTTTTTTTCAAAAGACCACCGCATTAAGGTAAGCTGACGAATCAACTTTATCCTTTAGATGAAATGAAAGATGATAGACCACAAGTGGCCAGTGAACATCCCTTGTCTCTTCTTGGCCATGGTGGAAACTATGCTATGCTATTCTGGTGACTCCAGTTTGGCTAATTGAATCCTACCTACCTAAAAGCCTCTTGTAATCTCATTTGGATATTATATTTCTCATTTTCTCAGAAACTGCTGTGTAGTATTGCTATGCGCTTCTAAACAGCTGCTGTGCTCCCCACCAAAGGTGGCTGAATTTCAGTGTTGGTGAACTGGTCCCCAAGGATGCTGTGTGCTTGAACACTATGATACTCATTGGACTGAACACTTGAGGAACATTTGAGAAAGTTTCCCATATTACAGCTTATTGGTAATTGTGCTGATTTAAGCCATAGAACTCCTTTTCATCAGAGTTTTGGTTTATATAGTTTAAATAAATCTCCTGCTGTCATTGTGTGCCATTTCTTAAGACCTGCTTCTTGAGACATGGAGGCCCTCCTGCAGTTTGGCTATTGTACTGTCTCTATGCTACAAATACCTACCAGACCTCTCTTCCTGTCAAAATGCCAAAGCCCATGATTAATCAAAAGTATTTGTTGTCCTCATAGCCCATCCTTTCTGAATCCCCCAATCTTCTCCTCTTTTCTGATTTGAGTTCTGGAATTCACTTTTCTGATTCCACCAGAAGGACTAGGAAATTTTTTAGAAGTGTCAGAGAAAGAGGAATTCTAGTAGCATTAAAGTTCACAGAGCCTCATCTACTTCCCTGGCATAGTCTAGCTAATGGTCTCTGATTTATTTTCTCTTTCATCTTGTACAATAAACATCCCAGACTTCTTACCTTTGCACAACTGCCTTTTGCAATCCCAGTCTCACTTTCAAGTTATGATCTCAGGATATTTCTACATCTTTTCTAATTTTCTTTACATTCTAATCTCCTTACCTATAAAATATGTCTTCTGCACCCACTATCAGTATCACTACAAGTAGAGTAGCAATAACTCGATATTATTTTTGATTCTATAGTTTTCTTCACCTATAATGTTTGCAAGTTTTCCTCTAAATATTTCTTCTCCTTTCTCCCCACTCTAACCACTAACTAACCTTCAGAAGCTGTTACTCAGTTATTTTCTATTAGTCTCCTGCCAGTCTCTGGGCCTTTCAGCTCTCTTCACTGAATATCCATCAGACTGTTCTGTTTAATCAGTTTCAGTTGTGTAGCCCCTATATGGGAAATCTCAACTTTCTGAACATGATCTGCAGACCCATCAAACAGGCAGACTTCTCAGGTCCGGTCTGTCTTACAGTTTTGGCTTTTGTAGACAGCCAGAGTGTCCACCTCATGCAGTGCATGGGATGTTTTTCTTGCCTCCTTGTTCCTCTGTCCAGCTGCTGAGAATTCTCTTCATATATCACATCCCTTTGACTCAGTTGTTTGTCTGCTCCACATTCCTGTTGCCCCCACCTCCATGAAGCCCTCGTTTACCTCTGACTAGGTGAAGTCTTTCTCCTGTGCTTCAGCAATGTGCTATCCAATTCTTCATTGTGGAAATAATGGCGAGTGCTTTAAGATTATCTACCTGTCTATCCAAAATAGACTTAGAGCTCTTAGAAAGCAGACAAGGCTGTTCTTTCATCTTTAATCTGTAGCTACCCAAAGTGTATACTCTAGGCTAGTGAAGGTTGATTAAATGAATAAATTGATAAACAGAGCATGCAACTGGAAGGCAGGTTGATGACCTTAAGTAGATAAATAATTTATTAATTTCAGGTAATAAAGGAATGGCTTCATGATAAAATATTTGCATTAAATAAGAAATATTTATCTGAATAATTTATAAATACTTATACATTTTCTTTTCAAACATGATATTTTTGATGTTTTTTTTGTTAAATTCATAACATTTTGGAGATCAAGACTATGTAGCATATGTCATAGAAATATAAAATGTACTGACATAATATTTCATTTTAAAGTTTAAAAATATACAAAACAGCCTTGGACATTTATTATGATTTCTGCTAATTTGTAAATAACATGCCCCCATTAAAGACTAAAATTTTGTGACAAAAGTATTTTCAAACTTAATTAAAAATGTCACACATTTAAAACATTAATTAGTGGAACAGAGTCTAACAGACATTTTGTACATTAAGTAAAATAAAAGAAAACATTTACTACTGATAACTTAGAGATTCTCAAAAGTTACCAAAGATATAGTCTGAATTCCTAAACCCCTTAAGAACTTAGATTTAGAATCTTCCCAGAAAAACACTGTATTGTTTTGATCTAATATGGCCCTCACTGTGAATGGTAGTGAAATATTAGCACCACTAAACAGAATTAAGATATGGGAATAGTAGTCATTGTTCATTACTTATATTAGTTATAATCATAATATTGTCCTGAATACTAAATTAGCTAATACCAAACATTTATTCCTAGGGTAAATGCAGTTAGGTTGCCTTGAGTCCATCATTACTGTATTTTCTGCAACATATAGAGTATAACCTTAATGTGCATTTCTGTTTAAAGATTCCCTGCTCAAAGTTCATTATGAATTTAATAATATGAAACTCACACTCAATAGCACATCACAAATGTCTAACATGTAGAACAAAACACATCAGATATGGAAGGATTTCAAGCAGTAAAATTACTCAACGAATCTTTTTACCCCTCCTGTGTGGATCTGTGGACAACCACAGAGGATTGTTAGTTTTGATTTTTCAGTATGTGTAACTTTTACCAAATAGATAAATTTGCAAATGCAGAATCCATAAGTGAAGGTCTATTGTTTTGTGAGATGATTTTCGTGCTATATAGATGAATCATCCACAGATTTTGGATTACATGTGGATTTACATTTGGATTTTGGAATTATATTTTATTATTTATTTCATGTGTAGTATTTCTGGGGTAGTACTTTACATTATGTCTTATGATGTTGTAAAGAAACACCATGGTTGGGAGCATGAAATCAGGTTTATTTTCCACTTTAGTTCTTTTTCTTTCCCCCTACAATTCCTCTTTTAGTTCTTCAGCCCACCTTTTCCTCCTCATTGTGTAGAGGAGATAGTACCAGATTACAGACAGGAGATATTATTCATCATTAACTGTTCTTTCATCTAATTGTGAGATATGAACGATTTATTTGGCCAAACCCACTACTATGCCGATGCTGTCTCAGATCATTTATTTAGTCTTTAAGTCAAATTATATTATTATTTACATGTTAGTTTTGGAAAAATTTAGACCCTGAAACAAATCAAACATTAAAATTATCAACAATTTAATCTATATTGAGTTTACAATGTAGATTTAATAGGCGCTCCAGAATTCATTGAGTTTACTCTTTAAAATACCAAAAATCTCTCCAAAAGAGTATAAAATATTAAAGCAACTGGAGAAAACCACCATTCAGAGGATTCCAGTATTAAAACAACTAGTTAAGCAATAAAACCTGGAAAAATTCATTATATAATGGTCATAAAATTGAAAAGAAAATCTTAGAAATCCAATTACCAAGAAAGCTGGAAGAGTTAATGTGAAACCATACTGCTTAATGTTACTTGTCCACTTGCTGGCCTGAGGGAGACCTGGGTCAGTCAAGAACACTTTGGGTGCATCTGGGTGGCCACAGAGGCATGATTGTATATTCATGTCCTCTTGGTGCTGTGGAGTGGGTAACTTTGCCCATCCACACCCTTCCACCATGAAACTTCTTTTTTGGATCTAGCCTGCCATGCACTGAATCCTCTGAAACTATAGACTAAAATGAACCTCTCCTCCTTTAGCCTGTCTGTCAGGCATTTTGTCATGGCAACAGTAAGCCTGACCAATTGAAACATAACTTTCTAGGCCATCAAGCTAACAGGCTAATGTTTCTGTATTCATTTATATTTTTAATGTATTTAGTACAGGGTCTTAATACACAGCATGGACTCACGGTGATCCTCCTGTTTAAAGGTTCCCCAGCCTGGGCATTATAGGCCATGCCTGGTCTTGGTGCCCTGCTCAGCCCACTCATGTGGTGGGACCAGCACAGCCTGTGGTGCCAGGGATCAAACCTGGTCCCTGCGCTTGCTTAAGTAGACACGTAGTCTATTAAACTATCTCGCCGTTCCCAGCCTAATACTTTTTAAAAAATTTCTATTTTATTTTTTGTGATATTGGGGATTGAACTCAGGACCTTGCACTTGCATAGCAAGTGCTTATTCTACTGAACAATCTACATGGCTCTGCCAGCCTAATGTTTTTAAATGTCCATTCAATGGCTGGTCTGAGTGCAGTGGTGTTTAAATGTCTGTTCGATATCCAAGAATTAACATGAAAAATAAATGTAAATATTCAGACAATATATTAAAAAGAAATGATAATGATAGAGTACCAGCCTTAAAGATTAAGAAAATTTAGTACAAAGATAAAGTACTTAAAACATTATGATAGTAGAACATAATGGTCTATCTGTAAATTGCAAGTATGTAATACATTTCTTATATTTATTCTGAATTTTTATTTCTTCATGCGTTATCATTCTAAAAGTCATAGATACATCATACCTTATAAACATTAAACAATGATTTAGTGGTAAAAATACAAAGCACCTCATGCCATATCTGCCATGCTATTCTGGTGATAGTAAATTGCTTTCTGTTAATTAGATAATGTAGTTTTCCACAGCTCTTGTCTGAACTTTGCAGTTGGTGCATGAAGATGCAGCTAAAAAGATGGCAAGGCATAACCCATCCAGCCAACCGCCTTTCATGTCCTCCTGTCCTTGCATGATGGGGACTGGATTCAGCACCTTCCTGCAAAGCAATATCCCCAACTTGTTTCTGAATTGGTTTTAATTTTGAGATAGGGTTTTGTTAAATTACCAAGGCTGGGCTCAAACTTGCACTCCTCCTGCCTCAGCCTCCACATAACTGAGATTATAGGCATGGGCCACCACATCACACCTTCTTTTAGCTTCATTATAATTTGTTGCTATGTGTGAGCTTTACACATATAATAAAAAAATAAATTAAAGCTATTTTCCTAAGTAGAGGGACAGATTTTAGGGAAGACTCGATGTTATATAAGTAATTATTCAAAATAGTAGGTATTAGCTTCAATAAATTAAAAGAAGTAATTTCTTTAATAATTTAATTTAAGTAATTTCTTCCAGCCTAAAAATTGAAGCGTATAATTGCCTTAGAGGCAGAGACGTTTTGATAGGTCTTTGGAGAATGAGTACAGCTTTTCCAGGAAGAAAAGGAAAAGAAGAATATTCAGGAGTGGAAGAACAAAGGCTAAGCAAGGAGCTCTTCATAATTCACTAAGAGCACAGGCCATGTGAGGGAAGCACAGAAACATCTGGAAAGATGGGCTGGAAAGAAATTGTGAGGAACTGAAAATACCATGCTGAGGGATTTGATCATTTTTCTCCAGATAAAAACAAGCCATCAAACATTTTTAACTAAGAGTGACATATGAAATACCAGACTCATTTAGAAGACTCATTTAGAAAGAATTTTTTGAAGAACATAACTTAATATTTGTAACTATCCTTGTAGGAACCAGCACCTATAATAGTCATGAAGAATCTTAACTTTCTACTACTCATATACCTAAAGAAGCTTTCTGAGGGACGAAAGATGTGTGGATATTAACTGAAATAATTATTTTGAAACTACTTCTTTAACCAGGAAGCACCCTGGAATTATCAGGGGAGCTTTTAGAAAGACTGATGTTTCTCACATTTCAGTGGTCTGAAATGGAGCCTGGACATGAGGATTTCTTAACAGTTGCAATGTGCCTCTAGTGCACTTTAATGTTTGAGAACTACCCTGAAACAGGAATATCTTGTCCCCGCAATTCTCACCATCATGTTTCTTAAAATTTAACATCTCTGAAACATGGTTACCTTCTATAAGCCTTGTGTATGTTAATTGGGTGTCCACTTCACTCCAAAATGTCTGGGCTGCATGTATCAACTTTATTTTTTTCATAGATTTTTGAAGAACAAATAACAATGAGACAGTTTCAAATCTAATTAGTAGGACAGATTCAATAATTAATACATTGCATATTGTTTTCTTAGTGGTTATTTGTTTTACAAAGTACACACATGATATTGTATTCAAAAACACTATTAGAGCAGATCCCTCTATTCATTGAATTAAGGGAATGTAGCTTTATACCTTTTTTTAAAGTTGATTTATAGTACAGTTTCAATAATTAATACTTTTTACATTGTTGTCTTCCTAGTGGTTATCCATAGTACAAGAAGCAGACAGGATATCCTGTCCAAACACCTTAGGTGCAAATCTTTCTTCTCATAGAATTATGTGAAAATAGCTGCATATTTATCCTAACTGTTCTGTATATATAAATACAGATTGATCCTTCCTTTATATCCTTTTTTTTGGTTAGTACTGTCAGAGATGGGTATTCTATTGACATTTAGTTATTATAGGTGCTTGAATTCAGCGAAACATTCCAACACAGTCCAGCAGTCTACAACAGCAGTGGGTTGTCCACAGAAGTTGTTGACTAGAGCCATTTACAGCTCAGCATATCAACTTTAATAATACATTATATGAAATATAAAGCTGCGGTGACTCTTCAACAATGTAGCTTTGGTGAAGGGTTATTGTAGTCACTTGTTCCTTTATTGTCTGGTCTGCGTACTCCTCTCATATATGGGTCAGAAGACCTTGTGCTCTCCTGCCTTGTGATGTGTGTCTTACACTCTGGGCCACTTATTTCATATGCATTTTCTAATCTTTGAGACTTTAATCAACTGCTTTCTCCAAAAGCGGGTTTTTTTTAATTGTACTCCAAAAATATTGCTATTAGTGCTACATGTGCTACATATCCCAGCCTTAACCTTAAGATAGCATCTTTTAGGCTGGGTATGGTATCGCGTACCTGTAATCCCAGTGCTTGGGAGTCTGAAAACAGATCACTACGAGTCCTATTTGTGTAGTGAGACCCTGTAGACCCTGTACTAAATACATGAAAAAAGATAGTGTCCTTTTCTGTCTCCTTGATTGTTCTTCCCTTTGTAGTTTCACTCTGTGGATAGAGCCCTTTTCACAAGAGATGCTTCCCAGTTTGAAATCTTTAGTGAAAACCGATTTCTCACTCCTGCCGCCTCTGTGCTTCTCGCTCTTGTTCTGTCCTTCATCATTCTTCCATTCTCCATAGTCTTCCCACTTCCACAAGCACACTCACTAGCCCAGATCAAGAAATAACTCAGAGGTTTATTGGGGAGAAAATAAATGAAAAAGACACTCTAGGTGGACTTGTAATGTGAGAACTGGTAGAGTCAGAAGAGTCTTCAAACTGTGTAATACCAGCAAGAAAACCATTCTGAAAACCATCCAGAGGCATGGCTAGGGTTTGTGTCTTAATGAGTTTGCCATTATTTTTGTATGTTTGTTTTACTTAGTTTTAACCAAGATTCTTCAATAATGATAGCTTCGGAGATGTCTCTAAAAAACAAAAGTGTGTTTCAAAGATCTAAAATAGGACTCAAGGCACTATTTTTAAACCTATTTATAATTCTATGGCCATAACAAAATCTACACTTTTTTTTTGGCACCAGTTACTTCCTTTGTAAAGAATGTGGAGAGTTTTAGTTGTTTTCTAAATTGTCTTCCTGGTCTATTATTCAAGCATTGTAAAATTTCACATGTGAGCGTGAAAGTTGATCCTCAAATAAGGAAGAAGTATTTACATGTAAAATGATCCCTATGGGGAAGGTCATGCTCAAATGGGATGGAGAATAAGGGAGCAGGAAGGAGAAGGAATGGAAGGGAAAGTAGATTTAAGAAAAGTGATGGAAGGCAAAAAAAAGAGGAACAAAGAAAGGTTGGAGGAAGGAGGGGAGAATGGGGGGAAAAACAGGTACAAATTCCTTATGAAAGTGGTCCTTATGAATGTCATCATCATGTACTAGACAGATGATGATGATAGATAGATAGATGATAGATAGATGATAAATAAAAATGAGGCAGATTTAGTTTTTATTTTATAAGATAGGGCTAGTCCTTATAAGTATTGCTTATCAGAAAGAGATTTCAGTTTATTCTATGAGGTAACAATTATTAACCATTAAATTAGTGAAACAACAAAAAGCCTCGTACAAAATACTGCCTCTGTCCCCATGAGCGATATCATGTAGAACAAAGATCTATCAGGTTAGAGGTTGAACCCCTTCCAGCTGTCAGGTCTTCTGGTTCTCCCGTCTAAGGTAGTCTTAAGGTATCGTCTCAAGCCAGTGCTCTGGCAAGTTTGTAGGTGCCAGTATTTTAAAGTGAAGCAAGGATTTTCTTTTATTGTGAAAGGGGGGTGGGAGGCACAGAGCACCAAAACTTCTTCTCTTTGATTCGCTCTATCACGTTCAGCAGGTTCAAGGTCAGCTGCCGCCATTAATGATTCCCGTATTTCCTCCTGATCAACGGACCCTGGCTGCAGCCGCCCAGCAAGGATTCCTGCTTCCTCCAGGCTTCAGCTACAAGGCTGGATGTAGTAAGTACCATGCACTTTTCCTTTGGGAGCTGGAGGAGGGATGGCTTTAACTGGGGCCATTTTATATGACAGGCCACTCCAAAAATGGGCACGTGTATAGCATGCCAGCATTATTTTATTTTAAAGAAAAAGCACACAACCCATGTGGAAAAGGATTTATGTTGGTGTTTATAAGAGCTTAGAATGTTTCTCTACTTGTAATCCAATATTTGCACTTCATAATTCACTTTCATCTCTTCTGTTTCCAATGTACTCTTAAAATATGAGTGTAATTGTGAGGTTTGCTTTATTGTTATAGAGAAAGGAGGGTAATATTTTTAAAGTAAGTTTTCATTGCCTAGAAATGTAAGCTCAAATTTCCTATGTGAATTAGTTTGCCCTGTCGTTTGTCTCCTCCGTATTCACAGCCACATTTCTCACTAGACCTTTAGTTCTTAGACTGAACCATTCTCTTCCTGGGCTTACTTCAGTAGTTTACTTTCTCTGGAATCCTGAACATCTTGCAAATCACACTGGAGAGGGATGACTTGGCCTATGCTAGATCCCTTACCAACAATGCCTTTCTATCCCATACATGCCTCTTTATTTTTAATGTAATCCTTGTGAAATACTTGATTTTGTCTGGTTTGTTGCTATAGTTCGACATATACTACAGCAGTGTATAATTTTTAAACGAATGAGGGAACATACTCTTTATATTTATAAATATCTCTTTATATTTTTCATCAATTTCAAAACCCCCTAATTGTATGCCGCTTCCTGTTTTTGTGTATGTGGGTCCAAATCCAAATGGGCATTGCCAGTTGTAAAAACAAAGTCCTCGTTTAAAAAATTTTAAATAGCCAAATTGCCACCTGCATTCAATTGTAAATTATATTTCAAAGAGGCACTAGACTTCTAAACTAAATGTCTTAAAACCTCATTAATTGAGTAACAGGGAATATAGAAAAGTATTTAAGTATTTTCACTGATAGAAGTAGACCTGCATTGAAAAAAAGTAGTGAAATATTACCATTTTAGATACTTATGTAGAATATTATTTTTAAATGTTATTGAAGTTTCACTCCATATACATGTTAATAAATTGCCCCATTAACATCTTGCTATGCTATTGCATTTGAGAAACAGTCCAACAGCAGTAGAAATCAACTCTAAGTCTTCTGTCATGTGGTTCCTATTTGAATTTTCATGTGTTGGATTTCGATACATACTCATAGTCTTTAAGCCTTACTCTCTGGTTCCTGTTGAAGCAATGGGGTGTTACTCTTAAAGCATACAAAGTCATCTGAGATGGCTAGATTGTAAAACTGGTGTTCAAATAAAAGTGGCTTGAATATGGGTCTATGAGAATTTGTGACATCTGTCTTTTTGCACCAGGGTCCACTACGTAGTTCAGATTGGCCTTGAGCTCATAGCCACCACCCTTCCTCAGCCTCCCAAGTACTTCCATTACAGATGTGCCCTACCATGTCTGACTTTCTTTATAATTTTTATACTACATTTGTAAATCTTTCTCGTGTGTGTGTGTGTGTGTGTGTGTGTGTGTATTTTCAGGAAGGGTCTACAGGATGTTCAGGGTCTTACTACTAGATAAGACTCATAGTGATCCACCTGTTGACAGCCTCTCAAGAGCTGGGATTTTAGGTGCTCGCCACCACACCCAGTCTCAACTGCTGTCTCAGTGTGCCCCAGGTGGGGGGCTGGCGTAGCAGGCCTGGGGATCAAACTTGCAGCCTGTGCACCTGTTTGCAGGTGACCTATATGGCTGGCCCATAAATCTTTCTCTTGACTTTGGTTTCCTGAGTTTTTAAAATGATGTTCTCACACTTACTCCTTAATTTATTCATTTAATATTACATGAATTCTTACTTCATAGATAATCATTCATCCAGATATACCAACATTTTAGGTAATAAAATACTGTAATATATTTAATCTAAATATTTAAAATTCTAAGTATATAACTTTAAATTATATTGCTACACTGGATTTTTAATTTTTAGTCAAAAATAGTTTTTGTTTTGTTTCCATTTTCCTGAGGAATTACTTTTCACATTAAATACATGTAGCCAATGTGTTTTTTGGTAACCTTGGTTACTAAAATGTAAAAGAAAAGACACTTTTAAAAATCATTGCTTGCTTTAGACTGCACCTGCAATGTATGCATATAGACTATTTCTCTTTTCAAAATAAGTTTTTAAGCAACTGAAGAAATAAGTCCCATTAGCAAATATTGTGCTGAGGAGAAAACCACATTGAGTGAGAACAACAACATAACTGCAGGTCTGGAAGGGGTCAAGAACATTCCCATTTGACAGAGTTGGCTTGCTAAATTTGTACCATGTTAATATACCATGGCATGGAGATATTTTCCCTTTCCAAAACTGTTCGTACATTAACCGTTTGATATTCATACCTACAGAGCATCAAGTTAGAATTGACAGCATGTTTTGTAACCTTGGAAATAGAATAGAATAAAATCGTTAATGCTCTTGGCAAGCGTGGAACTGGCATTGCGCCATACTCTAGAACTAAGCAGAAGCCAGCAGTAACAGCACTTTGGCTTTTTGAGTCAGCTTCGATGTGGATCTGGGGAGTTGTGGTGAGCAGTGCAAACAGCTCTCCTCTAACACACTATAGGCAAGAAGGAGCAGTAGGGAAAGAAATCCTGCCATCCCCTTCCCTGGAACTTCCCATTTCATTCCCTTCTAGTATTGCCAGGCTGGTATTTCTAGGTGGCATTTGCTTTGGTTTGAGTGATATGACATGGTTTTCAGTGAGAAAGCCATGGTCAAGCATTCCCTATAGATTTCCATTTTGATTTTATCTCAGGTGTATATGAGCGATGTACTATATCAAAAATCCAGAAACTGTTCATCAGTCCTTGCATAGAATACACTGATGGTGAATTTTCAAGGTTACACTGTGAACCTTGACATGAACTAAATAGAAATCTCTGGACTAAAAATGAAACTTTAAATGTTTGCAGCAAAAAAAAAAAAAAAAAAAAAAAAGTATAGCACTGGTGGAAGACCTAACTTTTGCACTTTCAGTCAACACCACTTGTTTTCAGATAAAGACGCTTTAAACTGGACGTAGAGATAGATATTTTTCCCTTAAGAAATACAATGATAGAAAATGCCACATGCTACGACATCATAATGCACTGGAGATCCAAAACAGAGTTGTCAGAGCTTTCCTCACTGCTGCAATGGACACCATTCAGCAATGTCAGAATAAATTAACATCAGCACAGTCAGAGTCCACAGAGGTTATCATGACAAAAGGAAACCCTCAAATAAGGATATGGACCACCCTTGCACAGGATAATTCTTGCTAACTTGTAAATATTAATAGCCAAACTCAAATTCTGGTTAGGAATTTGGCATCAAGAGAATCAAGCACAAAACACTGATCTTTGTGAATCCATATGTAGTTACTGCTTTTTCTACGTAGATCTTAAAAATCTTACTTACAAACTTCTAAGGAAGTGAAAAATTATTAATAAATTGAATACTCTCCATGCATAGCGAGAGAACTTGAAAATAGTTATATAAAAACACTGATTTGACTAGTCAACTACATTCTGAGACTGATTCTTTCAAGGGGGAAAATTTGGTTAAATAATTTGTAGTTTTATCTTGTCCATTTCTATTAAAGCGTTGCTATACACAGGCACACATATTTTCATAACACATAATTAAAAGTTCCAATTATAAATTATGTTTGTGGATGTTTCACTTATTTTAGTCAGAAAACAATCTTGACAGCCCTTTCAATAAGTTTGAACAGCTAAGTAGCAAGGATTCTGAATTATAAAATAACAGGAGGAGGAAATAAATTGCTTGAAATGCACTTTCCATGGTTAATGAATCCAAGGACCCAAGCCGTTTGCCTCTGCTGCAGTCAAATCCTAACCAGTTAGCCAAAGATTTCTATCTGGGAACTGGGAATCGTGTGTCACAGACATATTTTTTGAAATAAAACTTAAGTGCTTTTGACATGTGCAGAATAATTTTATATTGCAGAGAATATACGACTTTTGTGTTTGCTCATTTTAGATCAGTTCTGCTTCATAAGGTGAAAAATAATTGTTTATGTGTGTTAGCTTAGCATGTTAGGCTTGAGGGAGTCTTTTGAGATTAGGGTGGTTGAAGACCTTAAGTTTGGTCAGTTCCACATCCCATATTGTCCTCTCTGTGGCACATGTGCTTAGGCCTTTGGCTGGTCCTTCCTACCACTTATTCTAGCAGAAGCAGTGAGAGGCACAGGTGCTTCTCTTCTGATGTCTGCAGCTCTCTGCTCTTGTCCTTTCAGTTTGGGTGTAAAATTGCCACTCATATAATTGTGCAAATTACCATAGATACTTTAGAACTTTTGACAGGGAGACATTCTTTGTGGAAATTAAAAAAAAAAAAAATCTTCAGGAAAGTCAAGATCCAACAAAATAGTCCACATTCTTTATGTAGTATAAAGTAAACAGTTGTAAAAGAGCTAATTTGATAGTTTAGCCCAAGGTGTCAAACTGAATGTGTCACACAGCTATAGATAGACTCTCTCCAATCGTTGGGATGTGCTCCGTGCCACGGTTCCCAGACTGTGTGCCAGTGCTCCCAGATTGTTGGCGCTAATTCTTAGAGGCACGTGGGATATTGTAAAATTTAAAAGAAGATACAGACGAATCTGTGGGGTACCATGTACAGTATCACACTTAAGTTGCTCAAAATTACCTATGCAATAAACTTGAGTGCCTGGATATTTCTTTTGTCCTGAGGGTGCAATAAAAAAGTCATTGAGCCTCTGTAGTACCTTAACCCAAGACAAGATGCGAACTTTTAACTTACTCTAGTGTATATTTGTTTTAAAAATTATTGTGACTTTTTAACCTGTAGGTTATTGGCATTTACCTGTCATATTGCCAACCATGGAACAGAATATTATAGCAGAATTTATTTTGCAGCTTAGAAGACAGTGTATGATATTAGATAATGAGTTCATTCATTTTGTCTATATTAATTGATTCTTCTGTCTAAGCAATTTCAAGCATCCAAGTTGATTCTTTTTTTGTTTTGCTTCAGCCAAAACCTTAAAAATAGACAACTACAAACTGAACGTTACTTCTGATGAGAGACTTCTGGTGAAATCAGGCTTTGCCCCCTTCTGCTCTTCTGATTGTTCTTGTGAAAGTCATTGCAGTTCAGTTGCTGCGTACATAAAATGAGCTAAAGAGAACTCATTTCACTGAGCAAATGAAATTATAAGCAGTATCTATCTTATAATGATATTTATGAATGATAAACACTGAGATAATGAAATATAATGCCAGAAAAGACTGCTTCTGTTTTTGTAAGGTTATAAAACCACACCCAGCATTTAACTGCACTTCATATCTTATCTAGAATCAGAATCACTCTCTACACCCGAATGAGGCTTCCTTTCATTAAAGAAAATTACAGCTGTTTCCAAAAAAAAAGTACAGTGCTAATGCAAACACTTGTTTGGTCTAATGCAACCTTAGCCTTAACAATTTTCATTATAATCACCAAATTTGGAACCTTTTCTGTTGTCGTTTTCCACTTGTTGGTTTATCAGAGCTCATTTTGGAAAGATCATCTGATTTTTAGAAAAAAATTCAGTCACTCTTTTGACTGTATGAAATTCATCCTACATTTTAACACATTGATTAATTTTTCAGAAATGTACAAAATAGAATAGCATATAAATTCACTGATTGAAGCATTTAATTGTTTTATGAGGTTAGCTTAAATAAATAGAAGTTGATGAATCAAGCTTAATAAACTTAAAATGAGCTATATTTACTCTTCCTTAGTTTTCTGAATAGTGCTATATTTCCACCTCCAATAAAAAGGAAGCACTCAGTTAATTAGTTCCTCATATACCACAATAAAATTAATGTTTAGAGTTCAGTGCTGTAAACTTTCTCAAGCATATTTGCTGATGTGTCCCTGTTTTTAGATAATGTCATGTGTTTCATGGTTTAATGGGGCTGTTGTGTGGGTGCCATTACGTATTTCTGGTGGGAAGGTGCATGAGGCTGACACATTAGAAGATCACATGCTAATTTCTGATTTAATCAAGTCAGCTTATCAGCTGACGTGAAGGGCCTTAGCAGTTAATGTCCCATGACAAAATTGCAAGCTGGAAACCACTGACATGGTATTCCGTGACCAAAGGGGCAAAATTCTGATTTTTGTTTATTGTCTAAGTCATGTACTTTGCAGATAAGCATATAAAGGAGGATCTAATCATATCTTCAGATTTGTGCATTGTGTAAGAATTATTGAGACCAACTCTTCTACCTACTTCTCTCCCCTTCCCAACCTTGTAAATCAATGACTTTGAGAGAGCATCACTTAGCTGTAGAGCTTTGTACACGTGTATCCTTGTAAGGAATTGCTTTCGCTCTTGAAGAACCAGTCATGGAAGTCTCATATCGAATGTATTAGATTAGTAGCTTAAAAGTATGAAGTGATTATAAAATGAAGAGAAGTAGATATACTGACAGATGTCATGCAGCTCTCATTGGAGAAATATTTCCAGGTCAATTTATTTTTTTCGCTCAATCCGCAGGCCTGCCATGGCAGCCCCACCTCCAGGGCATACTGAGATGGCCATTGAGACTGGGTATGATGGTGCATGTCCGTAGTCACAGCTCTTGGGGCAAACCAGTAGATTGCTATGAGTCTGATGTAGTAGTTGAGACCCTGAACACCCTGTTAGATCCTTCGCAAAATACAATAATAATAATAATAATAATAATAATTAGTAATAGTAATAATTTTTTCATAAAAGGTGGAGTTAATATTTTCCAAAGATACATTATAAATATGATGAAAGATATTAAAGTCACAGATTTATAACATGGTACAAAAGCACTAACTTGTACTACATTTTCTTCTTTATAAATCATACGCATATAATTGACTGCAAACATCATAACTCTGATCACCTATGCAGTGACCAGTGTTGAACACCTTCATAGGTACAAACAAGAAAACAAAAAGGCAGAGAGCCCACATTTGTTGGATCTGTTCCTCCAATTTAATTAGCCCACATTTGTGTATAGTATTTTAATTTGTCCTGTTTTCCTTTGAACAATTAAAAGCATAAAAGCATCATTTATTTTAAATCCAAAGCCCGTGTGGGTTAACGTTCTTTTCCTGACACTGTTCTCCTCCTTGCTAATGTGGATGTGTCACAGAAAAGAGTAGCTAATGGTACTGTGTGCAGTCAGCCAAGAGACCTTAAAATGTGGTATCACCAATGCACTTGCCAGTCAAACCTCACCCTTGGACTTCGAGGGTCATGTTTTAGTTGCCGTAGGAGGATGCAAACTCATCTCAGTGGTAAGCTCACAGCTAAGCTCATCAAACTGAAGTGTAAACCTGTTTTTTGAATAAGTAGAACTGTCAATGATACTGACCATGAACATCTCAGTAAGCCTGTCACTGCAGATAGTTCCACTAGAAAGTGAACTTTTTGTTGTCTGATTCATTGGAAAGTGTGCAAGTAGGAAAATATATAATAAAAGGCCTAAACTAGTATTTGTGCTTCGTACTCCATTGGATACATAGTTTCAGTGACTGAAAAAAAATCACAATCTTGGAATATCATGTAGAAGTTAAGATGATGCATTGATTTGTATACTAATCTTGTTGCTATATAAAGCCAAAATAATACTAACTTAAAAATGATAGTTATATTTTCCACTAACATAGCAGTCTGAGTTTTGCTCGTGTAAGTCAGCTTCAGGGTATCCCCTCCCCAACTGGTTCTCTTGTTTGTTACACTGACTCCCATAAATTGCAGATGGCATCTCATGAGCTTAGATAGCTTATTTATCTACTATATCCCTACTCCAGCAGCCAGAAAGAAAAAGGGCAGGGAAGACCTTAGTAGCCTTTTAAAGGTACCATCCCCAAGTAACTTATCAAAGAGCCACATTTAAAAATTTTCATTATGGGGCCGGGGAAATGGCTCAATAAATTAAGAGCTTGCCTGGCAAGCATAAGGACCTGAGTTCAATCCCCAGTTCCACCAAAAAAAAAAAAAAAAAAAGGATCTGTAAAAATGTTCATTATGCATATGGTCAGTTCATGACACCCTTCACTTTTTAAAAATACATTAAAGATGGAAGTTATTAACTGCACATGCCTCAAATCATGCAGGAGTATAGAAAACAAATTGAAAGTTGCCTCCCTTCACTCATGTACTCTTATAATTCCACAGTCTGGATGTAATTATTGTGGATGATTTTGTGCATATTTTTTCAAAACTGACATATATATATATATATATATATATATATATATTTCTTATGTTACATCATGTAAAAATTGTATTGCATAATCCACCTGGTTCTGGTGTGCTTTTACCTTATAGCCAAATATTTCCTATTACATAATATTCTAGACTTAAAGGAGGGCCAGGACTACATTTTTGTCATTATTGGTGATTAATATAGTATCTGAAAAATAGGTGCAATTCATGAAGTATTGCTTCATGTTTCTATAATTCATGTCTTTTGACTTAACTATATCTGACAATGCATCTGTTCAAGTCTTCTGTTATTTTTCTTTCAAAATTAGATCAAGAACAATAGATCTTGCTTTATCTTGGTCTTAACCATCCGGCAGAAAACTATAAAAATTAGGTATAAAAAGTAAATCCATATTAATATATGAGCTGTAAAAGGCTCAAGTCAGCAACTTCTGACATTACCAGTCCTGCAGATAACCCACTACTATTATGGACTACTGGACTATATTGAATTACTTTGCTGAATTCACACACCTACAACATATGAGTGGCAATGGAATACCCATGTCTGACAAAAGTAAACAAAAAGGGGATATAAATGAGGGACCATTTTGTACTGAAAAAATATATATATGTACACACAAAATAGTTAAGATAGATATACAGCTACTTTTCCCTTTGTTCAATGAGAAGAAAGATTTGTATTAATAGTGTGTAAACATACATATTTTATAATAGTATACAAGTATAAGTATGTATACTTATATATTACATATACTATTATAATACAGTATATACATTATATATTACATTTTATTATACAGACTATATTAACATGATATATTATTAATATACATTATATATTATATAATCATATATACATTAGATGCATATTATGTACTGTGATGCACTTATAAAAAACCTTGGACAGGCTTGGAGAAAGAGCTCCACAGTATTCTTGGCAAGCACCGCAAACCAAGTTTGATCTCCGCCACCACATGCCATACCAGCCCTGGAACCCTGAGTGAGCTGTGCTTGCCCCAAAACCATTTGTGGAAGCACACTCCTGTAACCCCAGGGCTGGGGACGCTCAGACCGGAGGATCACTATGAACCCGAGCTACAGAGGGAGAGCCTGTTTCAAAAACAAAAAAATCATGAACATACTTCTTCCTCTACACAACGTGTCTAAATTTCTTGCATCATATCAGTAAGTTGCCTGCACTGCATTTTAATTTGTGTTTCTCTCTAATGAACACGTAAGCCTTCCGACAGTATTTACACTTTCAACAGTGTTACAGTGGCCATTTTCATATCCATTTATTTGCTTCACATAAGCAGTTTCTTACCTAACGTATAACGTTTTATTTCAGTTTGTATATCCATCTTTAAACTTTCTAACCTGAAGGACTACTTATTGATAATGTGCTCGGAGTAGTGAATGGAGGGTTTTAACTCTTAAAATTTTTCTGGGATTAGCTATGAATAAGCATCAAACAGGTTTATTGTGGGAAACTATTAATTTTCTAGCTTTAATAAATTTTGTCAGATAAAAAAAAGTGGACAATGGAATTGAAAACTGGTCACCACAGTGACTTCAAGTTGCTCTGTGTTTTTGAGATGGCATTTTTCTGTCTGTTCTCAGACAGAAAAGAATTTGTGTTATCATGTAAGTGCAATACATTGCTAAATGTATAATAATATTTTGCAAATTTGGATTCTGTTCCAGAGAAAGGGAGTTGATCCATTCTAAATCACAGTATTTCTGACCTTTCAAGATATTTGTATTATTTGTTTCCATTTGTAGGATGGAATTCTACAATGTTTTTTAACTTGCAATACTTTAAAATCTGTCACCTGTTTAGAAACCTCTAGCCCAAAGAATCATCCAGAACTTACTGTGCAATGCCTTGAGAAGCTTCCTGTTTCTTTGGTTTTTTTTTTTTCTTTCTTCTTCTTTTTTTTTTTCTTTGTATTTAGTATAGATGTAGAGGGTCTCACTACACAGTTCAGACTCATAGTTATCCTCCTGTTTTCAGCCTCCTAAGCTCTGGGATTACAGACATGCGCCACCATGCCCAGTCTCAATCACAGGCTCAGTGTGCCCTGGGGGTGAGGCTGACACAGCATGCCAGGGATTGAACCCCAGTCCCTGTGCTCTGCCTAAGTAGGCACTTTATTCTGCCAAGCTCTCTGGCCAGCCCTTTCTTTGTCTCTTCACCTGGACTCCAGGTGGCCAGGTAACTATCTGGAGTCCTAATAGAATAGTGGAGATAAAAAAAAAGGGCTGTATCTTTCATCTGTAGAAAGGTCTCCCCATTCTGACAGGTGTTTCTTAAAGAGGGCATAAATTAATCTCTTTCTAAACTAGCCATCTACCTACCTATTAAATAGGATAAAGTTTTCACTTGCTATGCCACATTAAAAAGTCATAATAATATATTTTATTAAAAAAATCTCTTATTAAAAAAAGTTAACCTGTGACAGAACAGTTATGAACTAACAATTATGTCCAAATATCTTCTTTTAAAGTAGTTGTACAGTTAAACAAGAGCTAATTTATTATTTTTACTTCCTAAAATAAAATTTACATGCAACATTTATATTCCTTACTCAAACTTTCACACAAGTTAATACAAAATATTAGGAATTCTCATTAAAACAATTCAATTGTTAGACTATCCTTATGGTTTTTCTGCATTTAGAAAATAACCCTGTTCTATACCATATTCATAAAGCAGATAGACAGTTTCGGAGAATTGTCATAAATCTGTTTCCAGTAGAGAGAGTAACTGCTTATGGCTCTAGGAGACAAGTTTCAAGTTGTTTGGATTTCAGGAAGACTAGAATGATTTAAAGAATTGTGACAACAGGACTATTTGCTCTCTGTGCTGTCTGAAATGTCTTTTTTAGCACATTCCTTGATCCCGTTCAGTCACTTTAGCAACAACATTTTAACAGATGCTGCTAATGAACAGAAATCATGTTATTTGTTGTAGAAATGCAAACTATCTGCTTTTAATATTTGGTGGGATATGATCTGCTTTTGTATCCAGATTTGCAACTAAAATTATTACTGAATAGGGAATATGTTTATTGTATGAAAATATGTTACAAGAGATTTGTTTATTCTCAATTACTACCTCTGTATAATAATTCCCATAAAACCCAATCTCTAGGCCTTTTTTTTTCTTTTGTTTTCCATCTGTCTTTTTACAATCTATATCTAAAAGTTATGTTTCTTTGAATTAAACCCTGCATGAGAAAACTAGTTTATTTATTTGTGTAATTATTTGCCTGTGCTCCATTTCTTCTACTGTACCTTAAATTTTTGATAGGGTAAGAGGTCTCTCATGTATTCGATATTGGTTAATTATTAATTAAATGAATTTTTCATTTATTTTTCTGTCTAATAAACATCTTAACTTTATTTATTTATTTGATGGTACTGGGGATTGAACTCAGGACCCTGCATTTGCCAGGCAAGTGCTTATTCTACTGAACTATCTCCCTGACTTAACTTTAAATCTGTTAGATATGACACAGACTAAGGACTGGGTCCAGAGATAAATAAGGCACAATCTTTGCCTTTAGGACTTGAGCAGTCTAGATGGGGAGACTGGGATCGCTGTGGTCAGAGTGTCTGTGTCTCTGCCACACTCAATTGGAAATTCTTAATCCCAAAGGTGATGCTATCAGAAGCCCAGACCTTTGGGGAACGATTAAGTCATGAGGGTAAGAGCCCTGGAGCAGGGGGAGGGAGGGAGGGAGGAAGAGAGAGAGAGAGAAGAAAGTGATAGAGGAAGAAAGAGAAAGAATTGAGGATGGGAGAAACAAAGGATAGAAGGAAAGGAGAGGAGAGGAGAGGGAGGGAGGAAGGGAGGAAAGAAGGAAGGAAGGAAGGAAGGAAGGAAGGATGGAAAAGAAAGAAAGAAAGAAAGAAAGAAAGAAAGAAAGAAAGAAAGAAAGAAAGAAAGCAAGAAAGAAAGAAAACAATGAAAGAAAAAGAGGAAGGAAGAAAAATGAGGAAAGGAGATAGGCAGGAGGGAGACAGGGAGGAAGAAAGGAAGAAATGTAGAAGGGAAACAAAGAAAGGAAGGAAGGAAGGAGAGAGAGACAGAAAGACAGACAGATGGACTGAGACAGAGACAGAGACAGACACAGAGACACATACTATGGCGAAATGCCTTTCCATTCCAGTGGATGAATATTCAACAAGAAAGCACTGTCAACTAATCAAGAAATGAGCTTTTATCAGATAGGAATTCTGTCAGCACTTTGCTTTTAGAGTCCCCAGTGTCCAGAACTGATGGAAAACACAAGCACCCAGTTTATATTGTTATGCGGGCTCAAAAGATCTAAGACAATGTTATAAATTATTTAATGTTATACCTTTAAGCATAACATTTTAAGAAAAGTCTTTGGAAAAGGAACTCATTTAAATCTAAAAGTAATTGAAACATCAGGGAAGGGTTCTTAGGATGGGAAACCCTAAGTTGATTCATAACAAAAGGATGAATAAACAATTGAAGAAAGGGGTAGGGGGGAAGGGCTGTAGAAACACCATTTCATGCAGTAAACACACTGCCTAGGTTAAAATTTTCAGCTAAATAACACAAGGTGTACATGAAACTCTAAACAGCTTTGTGTGAAGAGTAACCTATATGACAAGTGAATAATTTGAGAATATGGGACCAATTCAAGGAAATATTTTATAGACTTTCTGTGCGGGGAGTCCAGATGGTGTGGGCATCCCTCCTTCTAGTTCACTGGCCAGCACTCTCTCCAAGGGAATGCATGCTTTTCTTGATCGCTGGTATATTTTTCAGCCCCAACACATAATGTATAATCAATAAATATGTATTACATTTTAGATACAACAAAGGAATATGTATTGAGTGCTTGTAATGACTACCACTGGAAACTCAATGGAGAGTGAATTTCTTTTGCAGAGGATTGCAGTTGGAGCCAGAGTGGGAAGCTCTTGAAGTAGAGAGAAATGAAAGCCTGAAAGTTAAAAAAGAAAAAAAAAACAGATATTAGTGATTTATTGGCTACAGAAAGTAAAAGAGAAAGCGAGAAGCCAAAGATACTTGTGACTGGATATAACTAAATGAGATAGAAGTACCAGGAATAGAGGAGGTTTTGGAAGAAAGGGAATGAAATAAATTTTGCCCACGTGGAACTGAGCTTTTTAGGAAAGGATTGTTGAAGGAACAGTGGGAGACATCTAGGCTGGACTTACTGAATTGGAATATATTGATTTGTGTGTGGTTGCTGAACCAGAAGATTAGATAGAAGCATTCAGATAAGATGAATAGAATGGGAAAAACTAAGTATCAAAGGTTAAATCAGATGAGATATCAATATTTAAGGGATACATAAAGAAAAGTAGAACACCTTATTTCAGAAAGAACAGTAACCATGGACAAGGCATGGGGAAGACCAGCAGAGTATATTTTAGCAAAAGCCGAACAAGTATACATTTAATCAGAGGAGGGAAGCATTAACAGAATTTGAAGGGGCATAAAGGTGTTCATTGAATTTTCACAATTTGTGGGTTATTTATAAATATATGTTACTTCCAGAAGGTTTATGGGCTGAACTAAAGCATAGGAGAGAAGTTCAAGATTTTCACTGAAGACTAGTTTCTAAGAAGTTATTTATTTATTTGTTTATTTTTTTCTTTCTTTTTCTTTTTTCTTTTTTTCTTTCTTTTTTTTTTTTTTTTTGCAGAACCAGGGATTGAACTCATGTCCTTGCATTTGCCAGGGAAGTGCTTATCTTACTGCGCTATCTCCCTGGCCCCGCTAAGAATTTAAATGAGGAGAAAAAAAGTAGATGAGATTATTAGAAAAGTCTTTAATGTCAAGATAATTTTTAGGATAGGATTTAAGGAAAACACACAATTGATGTATCTGGTATCCTTAATAGATGTTAGTCAACTTTCTATGTATTTCTTGCTACTATGTAAAATGGGTGCAATGGTAGGCATCTTGCTCATTCATTTACCTGGTCCTGGAGCAGATCTGACTTTTAGCTCATTCAATCCTAGTCAGATCCCCAAAACATACCCTCAAAACAACTACTTGGATACCATAGTCCATCTTCTTAATGTAGGTACCTCAAAATGGGGAAGCAGCACAGCAATATTTGGGGCACATATCAAACTACATTGAAACCATAACATTGCTTCTGTTATCACTGGGCTCTAGTTATTTATCTGAGGTTCATTTTATTTTTCATATATGTACATATGTATGTAGTATGGGGACTGAACTCAGAACCTTCACATAGAGTGACATCCTCAGTCTCTTGATTCAACTCTTTAGCAATTTTTTTTGAGACAGTCTCAAAATTGAGGACCAGTAACTTGTGATCTTCAACTGCAGCCTCCCAAGGTGCTGGAGTTGTGGGCATATATCATGACATCCCTGTCTCTTCATAGAGTTTTATGTCTTATTTTATAATAAAAAGTATCATGAATACAAGGGCCATGCCCTTTATTTCTTTGTATTTTCACATTAAAAATTATATTACTTATTATAGTGAGTGATTTCTGAGTATCTTAAAAATACTGTAGAGTAGAATATTCATCCTCCAGCAGTTATGAAGATTATATGAGATTTTATACACCCATATATTTCTATTGTGTGGGCATATATATATATATATATATATATATATATATATATATATATATATATATATATATATATA
>PVKA01034011.1:0-23839 GCA_004027165.1 Ctenomys sociabilis | reverse complement strand
TTATACTTTTTTTTTTTTTTTTTTTTAGGTCTTTTGCTTTGAAGCCAGGATACCTGGACCATAGTCTAACTTTGACTCTATAATAATCTGGGTGACCTTGAGTAAAATACTTGCTCCTTAGACCGTAAGGATAAGGAACTTGTCAGAATAAAGCAAGAGGTGGGGCCAAGACTTGGAGCTGCCCACCTTTCAGCACGTGGTCTCTGTCTACTTTCTTGGGAAATCTCTACAGACTGTCTGGGTACCTGTCACCCCTGCCTCCTTAAAGTTCCTGCCCGCTGGCTTTGTGGGCTCTTTTTTCTTGCTGGTTACCCTTGTAGCTTTTTCTCCCTCTCCCTTTCCAGTGGTTGGTGAGAGGGTTGTTGCTGTGATTTGATTTCACAGACTCTTACTTCCTTAACCTTTTATGGGTTGTCTACCTGAAAAATCATTGCAAAAGAATTTGCTGTTTTTTCTTTCATTTCTTGTTTTGTGCTGATACTAATGTTAATGAGAGTGACTAAGTCCTCCGCTATGAGGGCTGTTGGGTGGGTCACCATGTGAAGTTGGGAAATAGGATGGAGCGCATGGTGTGGGAGGTGCAGAGTGCCTGAAGGTAGGTAAAAGAGCCAGTTAGCATCTTCAAGGTTCCTGTTTCAAAACAGGAAAAGCTGCCCTTTGTCCATTCACTTGTATGCAGGACCAGCTTTTGTACAAGATGCTCAGAATAGAGCAGGGATAACTATCACATTTTGGAGCCACCGGTGCAGTCTAGTTCGGGGAGACACAGGTAACCTAAGTAAGCCAACCAGATACTAGCTCTCAATGCTGATGTGGTAAGTGAAATCAAGTATAACAGGGAGAAATAATCTAGATGGGGAGCTGAAAGAAGATATAAATGCTTTTATGTATGTTATCTTCTTTAATTTTTACAGTGGCTTTGAAAATGAGGTAATGCTCTTCTTGTGTTATAGAAGAAACTGAAACTCAGATTTTGGTCCAGGCCTGGTTTCAAAGCCCAGGTTTTTTTTTTTCCCTGCTCAACTTTATTACTTTCCTTAAAAATCTTTAATCTCAGCCCCTATAATTCTTTGTGCAGGGCATCACTTAGCCAGAATGGATAGAAGCTTTCATGCTATAATTTGCAGGTGAAAGTTAATAAGCATCTCTGTCTCCAAATATCCACTCTGTGGATCTGCCGCAACTCAGGGCCAGAAACTCTCATGACCAATGAATAGCCTGCAAGATATCTGGTTTTGGTGAGACACAGTTAGGGTATGAGTATGACTTCTCCCTGGGCTAATACACAAAGCCTGTTGCTCCCAGTGCTGCCCTAACTTGAATTCACCTGTTAAATTAGCTTTCTTATGGCATGGAGGGAGGCTGTATGCTTAGAGCATGGGAAAGGACAGCTTTGGTGGGGAAATAGGAGGGCAAAGGAAATGCTCCAGAGGCTTGGTACTGGACAGGAAAGAGGGCTAAATGCGGGGCCCTTGGAAGGATGTAGGGTGAGAACCAAAGGGGGAGGCAAGGGGTCACTTTCTGAGCTGGTGGTGTTAACCTTGCAGCCTCCACCCCTCAACTTTGCATGAGAAAGAAATAGGTGTCCACTGTGTGTGTTCTCCACTGGTCACAAACCACCACCATAGTGGAGGGCTGACTCTGGAGCAGAGGGGCTCCTGTGTGCCTTTGTAAGGCAGGATTTGGTTGGAATCCAGATGAAAGCGCAGCCTGCCTGCTGGGCTGTCCCTCAGCAGCAGGCCTTTGTGAGCACCTCGTCAGGTTCCTCCTCCTTTGGCCTTCTATATACTTGCTTTGGTTTCCCTCAATCCACTGCTTTGAAGCAGCTCCCTCCTTGATCTTAACCATTTACAGTGTTCATGGTAATGCCCAGCAGAGCCGGTGCCCTTGAGATGCTCTTGGAGGAGAATAGTGATGTCTTGTCTGTCAAGTTCTTTATGTTCTGCTGAAGACTTGAAGAGCTGCTGGGCACAGTGGCATATGCCTGTAAGCCCAGCTGTGTGGCAGTCTGACACAAGAGGACTGAAAATTAAGGCCAGGCTGGGCAACTTAGCGAGACCCTGTCTTAAAAGCACATAAAACAAGGCTGGGGATAAAGCTCAGTGAAAGAGTGCCCCTGGATTCAATCCCTGGCCTTGCAAAGGAAAAAAAGTGCTATAATGAATTGAGAGGGCCCGGGGTGCAGGCAGAAGAGAAGAATCCCTTCATGTTTGAGGAGAGTATAGGCTGAATCTTTATGGAGACCAGCTGTAGCTTGCTTTGGGGGAACTTTCTAGCTGTGCTGTTGTCTGAGGTGGCGACTTCCTCTTCAGTGCAGCATGTGAGCGGAGGCTGGTCACCGCCTTGTCAGGGATTGACAGAGATGAAGACATCCCGTGTATGTGGAAGGAAGGCGAGGGTGCTTGACAGCGTGGCGTTTAAGGTTGCTTCCAACCTTGAAATTCCATTGCCTTCTTTTAATTTCACCATGATATGGTTTTCTTTCTTTCCCCTTGTGATCACAGCCTTTGAATACTTGGAATTTATGAGTTGGAAATTGTGTAATGTGTATTTTTTAATGCTTTTCGTGCTATGTCTTTAAAAATACATCGCTGCCTGAGAGATTGGTGTTGTTTGTGTTTTTGGCAGTGCCCGGCAGACCTGGTTACTCGAGCAGCCCCAGAAGGCTACAGGGTGCTTGGGCTTTTTGTTCTGGAAGCTTCAGCACAATGCAGCACAATCCCATTTGTGAGATTCTGCCCTATTTTACTACATCAGGGAGTAGGAATATGAGATGGAATTGCTGTACTTTTACAATGTAGAAAAGAAGTCATACTTTTTGGAAGAGGAAAATGTATATTCCAGAAAAGCTACAATGCAGTGCAGTTATAGCCCATTTTCCCCAGGAAGTATTTCTCTGTTGGATTTAAACTTCTAGGTGACAGCTGGCAATGCAGAAAGCCTTACAAGGGCTATGTGAGCAGGAGTGGACGCTCAGGGCCTTGACCTACGGGCGAGCCCTTTAGATGTCAAACTGTTATATTCTCTAGTCCAGAGCAAACCAAAGCAAGGTGGGGGTGCAGTTCTTATAGAGAAAAAAGGCTTATTGTATCTCTGTGTATGCTTCATAAAAGCTTTAGTGAGATAGAAGTCACATGGCCTAGTTATCTTTTAGGTAGTTACAGCTCAGTGTTGTTCGTGTAGTCACATGTGGTGCAAGTATCACCACCATATCATTTTAGAGCACTTTCATGGCTCCCCCACCCCCCCATCAGTAGCTACTCCCCCAACTTCCGACTACTAGGAGCTCCCTTATGTTTCTGTGGATTTGCCTATTTTCTGGACATTTGTAGTGAAGACATCACGTAATCTGTGGTCCTTTGTCACCAGCTCCTTTTACTAATCTTCCTTTTGAAGGTTTGTCTATTTGCGGTGCTTTGGGTGGGTCCCCAGAAGTTCAAAGTCAGAACCTTAATATTCCATGCAGTGGTCCTGAGAGGTGATGGTGCTGCTGAGAGGGGTGAATTCAGCTCTGGTGGGATTGGGTTAGTGACTGAAAGAGTTGGTTGTTCAAGAGGCCACTCCTCATTATTGCCTGCGTTGCGCATGTCAACCTGGCCTTATGCTTTTCTGTCATAAGTGGAAACAGCACAAGGCCTTGACTGGCACCTTCTGTCCTGGCCTTCATAAGTGTGAGCCAATAAGCCTTTTTTCTTTATAAATTATGTACTCTGAGGTATTGTGTTATAGTGACAGAAAATAGACTAAGACAATGTTGTAGCATATACTAGTTGTTCCTTTCTTTTTATTGCTAACAAGTATTTCATTGTATTGCTATACCATCTTTTCTTTATCCATTTATCAGTTGATAGATATTGTCTCTGTCTTTTAGCTGTGATGAATAATGGTGCTATGGGTATCTGTATACAAGACTTTGTGTTTCATGTCTTCATTTCTCCTAGGTATGTATCTAGGAGTGGAATTTATAGCTCATATGTTAACTCCATGTTTTTTTTTTTGAAGATCTGCTAAACAATTTTTCAGAGTGATTGTACTATTTCCTCTAGCAGCATATAAGGATTCTTATTTTTTCACATTTTTACCAATATTTGTTTTACCAGTCCTTTATTTTTCAGTAGTTTCTTTTTTTAAATTTTATTTTATTTTGAAGAGTAAAAACAGATGCAAAAACAAATAGGAAAAAAGAAAACGACAGAGACAGGATAACAGACAGCAGTACATATGCTACAGATTTTCAAAATAGGAATGGCTAATTAACAGCGGTTGCTATATTATCTATTTTTATCATCATATCTATTACTCAGATTAACAGATATAATTATGTGAGATTGTGGGGCCAGGGACATGGCTCAGTACAATAAGCATTTACCTAGTAAGTGCAAGGGCCTGAGTTCAATCCCTGGTTCTGCACCAAAAAAAAAAAAAAAAAAAAAAAGCAAGATTGGAAAATAATTGAATATTAATACTTGCTTTCAAGAAATCTTAATTTTTCTTGTCCTTTTGAAATTTATTTTAAAGATAGTATAGTAATTAATAAGACATTAGAAAGAGTACAGATTTAGAAGAACAAGTTAATAGACATTTAACCATGGGTTTTGTATTACACATTGTTGTCCTTGATGCAGTTGCTCAGATTGCAGATATCAGCATACAGAGTGAGTCAAGGTGAAAATTCTAAACATTAGCTGCTATTTTCAAAAAACTGATGGAAATTATGAGTACAATCATCTCACCCATCCTGTATATACACTTGCATGTTTTACCCCTTCTTTTTTTCCTATCTTTTCTCCTTTCTTTATCTTCATTGTTTAATCTTTAAGTCCAGTTGCTTTCTGTTTTACTGTGTCTATTATACCTTTCAGCTTTTCTTTTCTGTATTTTTTAGGGAGGGGTCTACAGGATGTTCAGGGTCTCACTACAAGATCAGACTCATAGTGATCTGTCTGTTTACCACAAGCTGGGATTGCAGGTGCAGGCCACTACACCCAGTCTCAATCAACAAGTGTTCTGGGGACAGGGCCACTATGGCAGGCCCTTGGATTGAACTCTTGGCCCCTGTGCCTGCCCATAGGCACTTTAATCCGCTGAGCTATTTGGCCAGCTCAGGTTTTCAATAGTTATTTTGAATTTAAAGTTTTCTTTTTATTAGCACATGTTTGCAGTATATAATGGTTACTGTCATTGTGGGGAGCTGGTACACATGGACAATGCCTCTTCTTTTTACTTCTGCTGTCATATGTCATGGGTCCTTCTAGGGGTGAAATGGTGCTCCGTTGTAGTTTGGCTTTACATTTCTTGAATAAATAGTGATTGTTGAGCATCTTTTCATGGTCTTATTTGCTATTTGTACAATTTTTTTAGAGAAATATCTTTTTATATCCTTTGCTCATTTTTGTTTATGTTGCCTGTCTTTTTATTGTTGCATTCTAAGATGATATTCTGGGTACAAATCCCTTAACAGATACGATTTCTAAATATTTCCTTCATTACATTGATCCTCTTAATGAGTTTGTTTGGGTTTTTTGCTTTTTTGAGACAGCATCTCACTATGTAATTTAGGTGGGTTTCAATTAATTATGTAGCCCAGGCTGACCTTGAATTCACAACCATCCTCTTGCCTTGAGCCCCCAAGTGCTGGGATTATAGGTGTGCACTGCTATACCTGGCAATGAACTTTTTGAAGCACAAATATTTTTCATTTTGATGAAGTATAATTTATTTTATTTGTCATTTGTGCTTTGGGTGTCATATCTGGCAAACCATTGCCTAACTTAAGATCCTATGATGCATTTTGTTAATTTTTATATAGGGCACGAGATAGCGGTTCCACTTCATTCTTTTCAATGTGGGTATTCAGTTTTCCCAGTACCATTGTTGAAAAGGACATTGTTTATTTGATGAATTGTCTTGGAGTTTTTCAAAAGTCAGTCAATGCCAACTGCAGTGGTGCACGCCCATCACCCCATCTTTGGGTGGTTTAGGAGAATGGCTTTAGCTAGGCATTCAAGACAAGCCTTGCAACATAACAAGACCCCATGTAAAGAAGATAGTTAATTAGTTGTAGAAGTAACCCTTATTTCTAGACTCCCAATTTGAATCTTTTGATCTCTATGCCTATATGGGTCAGTATCACAATATCTTAATTATTGTCACTATGTGGCCAATTCTTAAGTTAGAAAGCCTGAATCTTTCAACTTTGTTCCTTTCCAAGATCATTTCTGTTAGTGTAAGGGTTACCTACATCTCCACATGAAGTTTAGAAATAAGGAAAAAATTCTTTTAATAAGGATTACATTGACTGTGGGTCCATTTGTTTTTTTGGTGGAACCAGGGATTGAACTTAGGCCCTGTGCTTGCCAGGGAAGCACTTATTCCATTGAGCCATCTCCTCAGCCCCTCATCCATTTGTAATGGATTGTGTCTTAGCAGTTTAAATCTTCTACTTCATGAACATGGGATATATATTGGTCTATGGCTTCTTGAATTTCTTTTAATTACATTTTATAATTTTTAATGTATAAATATTTTGTTTTTATTTCTAAGTACATTATTTTTGATACTATAGTAAATGGATAGAATCTTTAATTTCATTTTTAACTCATTTATTATTCCTTAGGGTTTTTCTGCATACAAGGTCATAATACCTGTGAGTAGAGATCATTTTGCTTCTTCTTTTCCTATGTGGCTGTTTTTCACTTCTTTTCCTAATTTCTGTTAATTAGAAATTTCTAATTTCTGTGGCAGAACCTCTAGTTTAAGGTTAAATAGAAGTGATGAGAGTGGACATCCTTGCCTTGTTCCTGATCTTACTGGAAAAGTGTTCAGTCTTTCACCATTAAATATGATGTAGGTTTTTTATACCTACCCTTTATTAGGTTAAGAAAGGTCTCTTTAGCCCCAAATTATTAAATGATTTTTCATTTTTTTTTTTTTTTTTTTGTCTTTTTGAGACAGGGTCTCATCATGGAGTTCAGGCTGGCCTTAAGCTCCCTTTGTAGCTCAGGCTGGTCTCGAACTCACAACAATCCTCCTGCCTCAGCCTCCCGAGTGCTGGGATTACAGGCATGCGCCACCATGCCCGGCTGATTTTTCATTTTTTATCATGAAAGCATACTGGATTTTTGTCAGATGCCCTTCCTTTGCCTACTGAGGTGAACCTTTGCCTTTATTCTATGGTATATTATGTAATATATGCCATCTTGTCAAGATGGTATATTATATAAATTGAGTTTCATATGTTGGAATAATTTTCATTCTTGGAATAAATTCCACTTGATTATTGTATATAATCCTTTTTATGTATTGCTGGGTTTGTCTAACTAATAGTTTTTTGAGGATTTGGAGACAGCTGTTGTTAAAAGTGGGAATAGCATATCATTGTCATTCTTTCTTCTAAAGTAAGTGTTAGAAAAATCTTAAAAATTAACTTCAAGGATTCAAAAAGTGTAGTGGTACTCTGGAGCCATTTCTCATGGGATCATCACTGATCTGCACCTTATACCTTAGAGGATGTATGTAATTGTTTTGCCAAATTATGAGTTAGTAGCATCAAGTTTGGGCTTATAGAATCTCAACTGTGATGGCAGTGTGTAATATATTTTAGGAAGAGTTTTCATCAAAAGATTAAAATATAGAAAAGTTATGTGGAAATGTCGTTCCTTCATGGGGTTTTCATTCAGCCACAAAACTGCTGAGGACCAAGTTCAGGAATGCTTTTCCCTGTCACAGAGAGCAATGGGACAAGGCGGTTGCTGTAAAATGAGCCCATCCTGGGAAGTTCTGTGAGCAGCAGCAAAGCCACCTCTCAAGGATGGGAGGTGACTGGAAACTCCGTCTGTGCGCTGTGTTCACCAGAGGTGCTTTCCACTGCAGCCCTGCCCTTGCCTCTTGTTTTTGGGCCCCTTGAAACTAATTTCTTGATTTTGCCCTTTGGTTCACTTTCTGACATTTTGGATCACTTTTCCTGTCTGAAGAATCATTAGTTTGTGAGAATTCAAGGGGAGGATTATTGGAAAGCCACAAATTCTGTATCTTTAAGACCTCGTTGTTCCTTGAAGAAGAATATAATATTATGAAGAAAACTGTATCTTTAAGAAGTTATTTGTATGAACTATAGGCATTGCTTTGTATGAACTAATTTGGATTCTTAGAAAAACTCTAACAAGTAGGTTATACAGATATTGGGTACATTCCTTTGGTAAAACAGAGGTTTTGAGAGTTTGAATACTTATCATTGAGCAGGTGTAGACTAGTATTAGGTCTCCCCAATGCCAAATGGCTCCATTCTTTGAGTGAAGAATAAGAGATACCTTTCCAGTGTCATCTGGGGCCTTGTCTTCTTTTTTTTTCAGTGCATTGTTCTTATCCAATAGTAGGATGCTCTTTGCCCTCTTTTGGTATCGTTGCTCCAATTTTAGTAATTAATACTTTCAATTGTATCAAAGGGTCTTGTGAATTAACCAGTTAGGATCCCTTGCCTGATCCCTGCAAATTTTGGAGTGCTACAGTAGTTCATGCCTTTGTTTTTACTCCATAGCCAGTTGGGTGCCTGTGTACAGACGTCCTCATCCAGTTCAATTTGAACTTAGCCCCTGATGGGGTGTTGGTTTGTATTCACCCTGGTTGCTTATTTCCCACTGTGGAATCCACATGGCAGTGCAGGGGAGGGAGACCCACATTCATTCTGATTCTGCCACTCACAAGCTGTGTTTTCATTCTTTCTCTAACTGTCAATTGTCCCTTCTGTGAAAATGAAGGGTTGGATCAAATGATAGGGAGTGGCATATAAGCTCTGCCCTCGATCTAGCTGCCCTATTGATTTCATGGTGTTCTTTGTTTATGTCTCCGTTTCTGCCTTACCTGGTTATTTCACAGCCCATTTAATTATTGCTCAATTTTGTCAGTGTTTCTCTTCCCGGTGCCTTGGCTTTTTCTCTCTTTTTCTTTTTTTTCCTACGTGGGCAGACAGAAAGTGGCCTTGCTCACGCTGCTACCTCATACCTGCCTCTGTGGCACAAGCCAGAGATTTTAATAACGGAGCTGAGGCTTTCACTCTAGAGCCAACAGTTGAAAGGCCAGAACAGTTTTCTTGCCTCACTGCTTTTCTCTCTTCTCTGCATTGTTGTTCTGTGTCTTTATAAGAAAGAGGAGTAATCAGGCCAATGTATCACACTTGCGCTCATGGAGACTAAAAGATCCAAAAGACTGTCTCCCTATGGGCATGTTGGTCAGTTCCATTCTCCCCCTGTTCATTTTTAAGAATTGCATGGCATTAACATAAAGATAGGTCATCATGATTATTTTGATTATTCTGCACCCAGCCGTTAATGTAGAGGAACAGGAAGGATTCTGCTGTGATCACTGGCACATTCAATGACCCTGCTGCACTTCTGATCAATGGTGACACAGTCACATCAGATGGCCCTTAGATAGTACTTTTTTCAGATGGGCTGGGAGAGAGAGGAAGAAATGTAAGTGCCTCATTCCTCTTAGGCTACAAATAAATAAAGACTTGCCTTGCAGCTGCACTTCTAGCGTTTTGAGAGCTTTTCTGGGTCTGGTGCATGAGTGAACATGTGGGAGTGGGGGAGGAGTTTCCCTCTCAGTTACAGCTGAGAGCAAGGACCTAGGTGCCCCTGGTTCTTGCCCCTGTGGCTGTCTCCTCAGCACCTAGAGGGTGCAGAGCACATCCCAGAAGTGGGAGTGAGACTACTCTCTGAAGCCACTTGGCTCTTTTCTGCCCTCCCCCTCTTTGGTTAGCAGAAGGTCACTGACTGAGTGAGCGCCCTGGAATCTGGGGCCGCTCCTGCCCTGCTGCAGTTAATGCTGCTTTGTTCCATGCTAAATGAGGCGAGAACTTTCACCCAGGTCACATTCATAATCCTGCTCAGCAGGACACTCAGTTGCACACAGGCAGGCGGGTAGGGACTTTCCCTCTGGAGAGGGGACACTGGCCTGGAGTCACCCGGCTTCCCAGCCCTGGCTCTGCTATGAACAGACGTGTCCTTGGGTGGGGCTCATAACTTCCCTGTGTGCCACATACACTCTCCTCACTGATTCAGCAGATATTTGAGTTTCCTCTTCTAGGACCTGTTCATTTATTTGTTTATTTATTTTTAGCACCAAGAATCAAACTCAGGATGTTATACCTGCCAGACAGGCACGGTGCTACTGAGCTACCTCCCCAGCTAGACCCTGTTTTAAGAGCTGGAAATGCAGAATGAGAGGAAGGGGTCCCAGTCCCCGAGGAGCTCACACTCTATGGGGGAAGACGGGTGGTAACTGTGATCCAGCTGCAGCCACTGTGGCAGATGGTGTTCAATGCTGGGAAGGGCAGGGACAGGATGACCTGAGGAAGGTGGGGTCGTGATAGTGGACATTCATTAGCCTTATAGGGATGTTCAGCTGCGTTGTTCTTTCCTTCCCTCCATCCCCTACTCTCTCTCTCTCCTTGTTTGTTTCTTTCATGCGTGTGCCTATCCTTCCATCCATCCATCCATCCATCCATCCATCCATCCATCCATCCATCCATCCATCCATCCACCCACACTACTGAGAACTGGACCTGGAGCCTTTGCCAGCTCTTTTTCATTTTTATTTTGAGACATGGTCTCCCTGTGTCACTAAGTTACCCAGGTTGGTCTCAAACTTACAATGTTCTTGCCTACAGTGTTGGGATTGCAGTTGTATGCCACCATGCCTGGCTTCATGCTGTGCATTCTTTTAAAAAGGTCTTTTGTAAATAATCTTCAGTGTGAATCTTCCAGTGCCTTATGGAATTGAAGTCCTCGGCTCCTGTTTGTATGTCTCTAGAACATGTTGGGGTAGAGCCCTGGTAAAGGACTCCTTGATATGTGTACCTCATAGCCCGTGACTTGTAGACACAGGCTGTTAGGTGTTTGTTTTTGTTTCTTTTGTTATTTTGTATATGTTGAAGAGAATACATGATGTGGCTTTGAGGAGCTGGGCAGAGTACCAGGCCTGGCTTGCGATCCCGGGGAGAGAGTTGGGAAGCACATAGAGGCTCAGAGTTTGGGAGAGACCCAGCAGCTTCACTTACTGTCTAGAAACTGCTTCAGGCATGCTGCAGAGGGAGGAGCTTGCTCCTGAATCTCACCAACAGAACGGAGGAGCAAGGCTATAGGACTGAGCAGTTTTCAGAGGAGATAAGAGCTGGCAGTGCGATAGCTGCAGGGCCCTTTATATTGCACCTATGATAGGGGCTGTGTCCCCCCCCCCCCATGTCCTCCTCCTGCTCCTGCTCTTCCTCATCATTGTCTTGGTCATTTTCCTCCTCCTCATCCATTCTTTCTCCTCCGTCCCCTGTAGGACTGTGGAGTGAATGGGCAGCCTTTGCACTGACCTTTAGACCCGGCCCCTGTTTATTTTAGGCAGTCTGGTGAAGTTGCTCAGGCTGGGCTCAAACTTGCAGTTCTTCTCCCTCAGCCTCCTAGAGAGCTGGGATTCTGTTGCACGCTACCACTCCTGGATTGTCGTTCTTAAAAAGTTAACTTGGCTGCTCTTAAATCCTAAATCTTGGGCTGGTGAGATAGCTCAGTGAGCTGAAGTGCCTGTTTAGGCAGGGAATGGGGACCAGGGTTCGATCCTTGGCACTGCAAGCTATGCTGGCCCCTGCCCCAGGGCATGCTGAGATAGTGACTGAGACTGGGCGTGGTGGCGTGCCCCTGTAATCCCAGTGCTTCGGAGGCTGAAAACAGGAGGATCATTATGAGTCCAATCTGTGCAGTGAGACCTTGTAGATCCTGTACTAAATATATTAAAAAGAAAAATCCTAAATCTGCCTCTTTGGAGGTAGCAGCAGCTAAGATCCGCTGCTGACTCAGCTTCCTGGTTCTTCTGGCTACTCTCTCCTGCTGCCTGCTTTAGTATCCTGTATGGGGACCCTCCAAATCCTGGCTGGGGACTCAGAGAGCCCTGCATTCTGTGTCTCCACCTATGTAGGCTGTCTGAGGATTTCTGCCCACACGGTCAAGCTCTTCTTGCCTAAACTCTAACCAGCAGGCGCCTTTGGGGGGTCGTGCTGCCAGGCCAGAGCCCCAGTCTCACTTAGTGCTCCCCCTTTCTTTCTAGAGTTGATGATCTTCCCAGCCTGCCTGTTTTTACCCTCTCTAGGACTTTCAAAGATATTGCTAGTATTGTAACCAATATGCTTTATTTTTTAAAAGCAGTTTTAGGCTTATAAAAGAATGAATGGCAAGGACGGAGCGCTGCCTCCCAGGCTCTTCCCAGGGTTCCTCTATTGACAGCATTAATGTGATACATTCATTACAGTTGACGAGCCACTGGGGATACACTGCTGTTAGCTAATAAGCTCACTCTTTGTGCCGTGCATTCCACACAAGTTACTTTCTGTGCCTTGTTCAGAGTGTACGTTACTTGTGGAAAACAGTCTGACATCTGCTGCTCCAGCCTTATCACAAGTTTATCTTTGCTTGTTATCCAGATTTTTTACCTTATCTCGGGAAACATCTGACAGAAACACTGTAAGCAAAGGGAGTCCCGGAGGGAAGTGATCCCAGATAGGGATCCAGGGCTACGGGCAGTCACGTTCTATTGATGAATATTTCAAGGGGTTCTTTCTACAATGTGTGTTATGTAGGCACTGTAGTTCAGTTTACCACTGTCTTCAGAGGTTAATCTCAGGAAAATAGGTGGATGCAAGAAATATGAAAACACTACTGTCAAGATTCACCCAGTACTGAGGCTGAGGTTATATAGAAACTTACAAAATTGTTTGAAAGTCTGTCAGTTAATCTCATATGCAGTTAATTCCTGTTTTTCTGGAACTGAAGCTACAAATAGACATAAGCTGTTAGGTTTTTAGATAATCTCCTATCTTGACTAACTAGTGTGCATCTTCCTTATACATTTTTTCATGTATGTTAGATATTAATGAAAATCTATGCCCTGGCATTTAAAGAATTCTTTTACTTTATTCCTTTGCTTCAGCCCTGTGTTTGATGCTCTGAATGGAGGCCCCCATGCACTGTTTCACAGCAGGGATTCTTGGAAGGCAGACACAGAAATGCTCAGATGCCTTACAGAATGCCAGGTGATTAAGCATCCACCAGCAGAGAGGTTTACTCATCTCTTGGCAAGCCAGGAATTGCATGTGCTAGTAGAAGAGCTCCTAGCTTATGTCTGATTCCAGCACCTACAAAGTCAGGTGCATTTGTAGAATCACAGCAGTGCTACCCAGGGCACAGCTGACTCTGGAGGAGGCAGCCTGATGCTGCCAGTGGCCAAGGACCAGGCCTAATCTAGATGTCAGGTCTTGCCTTCTGCCACTTCCTAGAGTAGAGATTTCCCCCTGAGCATTCTGGGAAGGATGCCAGCCAGTCAGACATGTTTTGAGCCTCTTTGCTGCCTGGACCTCTGGTCAGCCAGTGCTTCCTACAACACATATTTGGTCATGTGGAGAGCGTTATGGGAGTCCTCGATGTGGGCATCTCACCTTCTCTGGCAGGCAGCAAAGAGGAGGTGGCCAAGCACAGTGTTCTGTGCTCAGAGAAGAGTGTTGTGTAGAAGCCCTTGGATACCAGGAGAAACTTCTAAACAACCAGAGAAGCCACTGGCGTGAGACGAGGCTGGACCATGCAGGCTGGGCAGGCTGTGCTGAGGATTTTGATTGTCATCTTTAGAGCAGATGGAGGCAAGCAAGGGAGTTTCTTACCCAAGGCAGTGAGATGATCTGACTTGCCTCTCACCTCTGTGGCAGCCTTGTGGAGAATGGTTTGGAGAGGCTACGGTAACAGTGGGGAAACCAAGGAGGAGGCCACTGTGCAGAGGAAGGGAGACAGGGAGGTTTTGGGGATCAAGTAGTGATGGTACAGACAGGGGCTTGGGTGTATGTGGAGAGAATGGACAGGTCCCTGTCACTAATACACTGTTACTCCGGACAAGGAAGGCGGAGTGTGATGTGGGGGATGATAGGCAAAAAGCATGAGTTCCCACTTTGGGAATTATTACTCTAATTCTCAGGTATTTGACCACTGACCTTGATTGTCCTAGGAGCTAAGAGCTCAGTATCTGCAGAAGAGGCAGTAAGGGCAAAGCCATTTTTGAATAGTAACCTGCCTCTGCCTTTGACTGACAAAATTGGTTTTGCTTCATCTCTATAGGAAGTGACAGCAGCGTCTATCCCTGAAGGATACTAGCTCAGAAGTGGGTGAGGTTCAAGTCTGAAAGTGAACTCCAGTCTTGAGCAGGAGACAGCCAGGTTTGGTGTGGTTTATCTTGGGAAGGACAGTGAACCTGATGTCCATCTTATGAGAGCAGGGCTGTTCATACATTGTGCTCCAGATAGAGGCATGGGGGCAGGCTGATGCTAGCTGTGGAGGGGGTGATGCTTAGTGCTCAGATACCTTTTTGTTGTGGTGGTTGAGCATGTGTAGAAAGGTGTATTCATTGTCACATCCTCTGGTTGGCCTTCTGTCCTTTGCTCTGTATCCTTGGCCTAGTGATTCTGTGTTTGATTTGTGATGGTAATGTGAATAGTTAGCTCCTACCTAGGAGATGTAGACACGAATCCTATACTGTACATCCTTTTAATCTCTTTGGAGGCCCCCAATGTGTAATCTAGTGGAGCCAGGTTGCAGATGGATTCTTTTTTTTTTTTTTTTTTTTTTTGGCAGAGCCAGGGATTGAACTCAGGCCCTTGTGCTTGCCAAGGAAGCGCTTATTCCATTGAGCCATCTCTCCAGCCCTACAGATGGATTCTGAGAAGGGCAGATTCATGTTCAGCTTCATGTGACTGGGGAAGAAGACAAGAAGAAGGAAGAGTGTGGTGTGAGAATGGGTGTGCAGTGTGAGGGAGGCAAGTGGCATCCTGTGCGTCTGCACACATGCGTATAGCGAGTGTGTGTAGAGGTGTGTGGCCTGTGTGCACACCACCAGCTTGGGTGGGATCCATGTGTGAGGGAGGCACTTGGAGGGTGCAGGAGCTGGGGTCCTAGTGTGAGTTCTTTGTGTGCACAGTGCTGCCCTTTGTTAGGGAACCATGTTGGGAGCTGCAAAGCCACTTCTGCTCTGCATCTCTGTTGCCACTGTCTTTTGTTTCTTTACATTTCCAGGCTGCTTCAGCATGCTTAGTCTAGCAGTGCCCCTCCTTGAGAGCATTTGTGTTCACGGCAGTCCTGGGTGCCACTGGGTGCAGGGAGCAGGCTGGAAAGCTTCTCCATAGTGGGTGACCTTGCTGGGTCCTAGAGTCCCAATCCTCCTGTGGTGATTGCGGGAACATGAGCCTTCCCTGCCCTGAAGAGTCTGTTGTACAGTGTGCAGGGAACTCTCTCCTGGGCTGCAGGGCCTTTCAAGTTGGGTAATCATAAACTGGGGCCTCAGAGCTTCCCTGGCTATGTGGGTCACTGACTATTGACAGACTGCACTGCCTGGTAGAGCTGGGGGATGGGGGATGGGGCAGAGCCCGACAAAGGGAAGTCTGGCCACACTACTAGATTACTAGATTGATTCTTTCACCTCATCCAGTTTCAAGGCCCTTTCTCAATAAGCAGGTTGCACCCATGTGCCATGGTAGGGCTATTGCCTGGAGATCAAACAGCACTATGTTAACTACTTGCCACGTGGCTCATGGGCTGCCGGGAAGTGTGTTCATTAGCACAGACTGCTATGGTACTAGCTGAACCCCGGTGGCAGTGTTTGGGGCTGATGCCCTCCTCACTGGGGTCAGGCCTTTGCTCCAAATTTTGAGAAAATCCTTGTTTTCCCGTAACCACAGGAAATATCATTCCTGCCCAGATCAGTGTCCTAATCTTACCTTCTACTAATGCAGTCCTTGCTTGGATAGACTTTAAGTTATCCTGGGGCTGTGAATTTCAGGCTGCCCCTTAGGCTGCCTTATGTAGTTCATGGTAGACAGGAAGAGCAAACCCCAGTGGGTCAGTAGGCAATAAAATGAGGAAGCAACCAACATCAAAACCCTCCATGAATGGTGGGTTGTGCTTTTGTCTTTTATCCTCATGAGAAGTGATATCTAGAAATTATCTATACTTTTGATTCAGCAGTGTCACTTCTGGGTATCCAACATGAAGAATAGTTTGGATATGCTCAAAGATACATGAATGAGGCGGTCCATAGAAGCACAGTGACATAGTATGAAGTCGCACGAAGGAGATACCATGACAGGCAGTGTGGTAGACCTGTCTTCATTGGCCCAGAAAGATGTCCACATTGTAAAGTCAAAAACCCAGCTGGGTATAGCCTGAAAGGCAGCCTGGGCTACCTTACAAGTTCAAGGCCAGGATGAACTACATAGTGAGACCCTGTCTTAAACAAAGAAACTCCAAAATAACCCAAAGCAGAATCAAAACAACCACAAGAAGCTAAGTCATAGAACAACATGTTGTGAACCTTTTTGTCTTTAACACAGGACAAATTCCTGCCATGTCAATGAAGGAGTGTCCATTAGGATGCAAAAAGAGAGAGATGTTTGCTGAACTAGAGTGGGGGCTTCCTTGTTTTCCTCTGCATAGTTCTGCACTATTTGCATAGTGTGCAACAGAAAAGGACTTACATATTAAACATTAACCTGTGTGTAATTTGGTTTTGAAGATAATTTACAAGTATAATTAGGTTGAATTTTTAATAAAAAAATCTAGTCTATTCTTTTCCTCCAATCAGGAACTTATTCAAATATGTGAGAACTCCAATATATTTAGGGCTCACGGTTCTATTAATTAAAGAAGTATGTAATTTTTTCTTTTTAAAAGTGCATTGATGCTTGCCAAGTACTTCTGTATAATAGACATTAATTCATTTGATCTTACAGATGAGGAAATTGAGACCAAGAAAAGCGAAGTGCCTTGCCATGAATATAATCATGGAGTCTTTCTGATTCAGAAGTGTGCTTGGTTAAACACAGTGTTCTGCTGCCTCTCTGATTAAAAGCAAGATAAAAAAGAAGGCAGTAATTTCTCATCAAGTTGCTTTTTATCATGTTAGAAATAATCTCAAAGACCCTTTGGCTTTTAATTTCCTCATCCATAAAATGGGTAGATAAACCTTGGTGACTTCCAAAGGTCTAAAGCGCTTAAAAACTAGGCATGTGGCCCATCCGTGTACGAGGCCGAGGCAGGAGAATTGCTGCAAGTTCAAGGCCAGCTTGGGCTAAGTAGGCAGACAGCGTCTCAAATAAACAAATGAATGAATGAACAAATGGGTTAGCTTTCTGCGATTAGTACACTTGCTCTCTGTCTCCTCCCAACATGTGCTCTTTCTTTCTCACAGTACGTAGGAAGCCTGGATGTGCCGAGGCCCAACAGCAGGGTAGAAATTGTGGCCGCCATGCGCAGGATACGGGTGAGTGTCAGGGTGGGGATGTATGCCACGGGGAGCTCAAGCCTCTGAGCTGCAGGCCTTTCCAGATGGTGCTGGTGCTGTCAAAAGAGACGGCTGCATCTTTCGCAAGCCCTGGACCTGCCCTCCTCTGTTGTCCTGGAGGCTCTTCTGCATTGGGTCATGGCTCTTGATGAAGAGTAAAGTAGACATGATGGACGAGGGGTGCCACCTGCCCTCTCGTAGTCTGCGGCGATGCGTACTGCAGCGCATGGGTGCTGGGGATGGCAGAAGTCCTTTTGATTTAAAGATATTATGGAAAAGCTTTAGTGATTAGCTGCTAATTCACTGAAAGCATTTACTTATTTGTTTGTTTGGTATAGAGTCTCGCTGCGCAACTCAGGCTTGCTCTGAGTTGTCTCAGCCTCCCTAGTGCTGGGATTACAAGTGTGTATCACTGTGCCCGGTTTTGTGGCTGGCACACAGTGTACCTAGAATTCTGGAGCCAGCGCAGAGTGCAGTACTGGGGATTGAACCTGGGTCCTTGTGCATGCCAGGCAGGCACTTAGACCTCTGAGCTATCTCCCCAGGCCTCAGAGCATATTTTTAAAACACAATTTATTATGGTATAGAATTATGAAGCTTACTTGAATTTCTAAGGACTAAATGTGAGATTTCAACAAAATTTTCTTGTCTGTTTTTTTTTTTTTTTTTTCTGTATTTTAGGGAAGGGTCTACAGGGTTCAGGGTCTCACTACTAGATTGGATTCCTAGTGACCCACCTATTTATAGCCTCCCAAGTGCTGGAATTACAGGTTTGTGCCACAATGCCCAGTTTCAATTTTGGTCTCAGTGGGGCCTGGGAGCAGGGTAAACAGGATAGGCCTGGGGATCAGCCCCTGGCTTCTGCGCCTGCTTGCAGGTGCTTTAATCTGCTGAGCTATTTGGCTGGCCCTGATTGGCTACTTTAGACCCTGGACATATGTGTGTGTGCTCCCTTTTATTTTCGTAAGAGAATACAAAATAATGACAATAAAAAGCATATTAGAAATAATACAGAATAAATGAAGTATACATCGTGAGCCCATAATATTAAGCTGAGCTGTAAATGGATATGGTTGACAATTTCTTTGAATAACTCCCTATGGTTGCAGAATGCTGGACTGTGTTGGATTGTGGTGTCGAGTTCAAGCACCTAAGGTAGTTGAATGTCAATGGAGTGCCCACTTTTGACAGGTGTAGACAAAGGAAGGGGTGTACAAAGACAAAGTCATGATGTGTGTGTATAGACAGTACAGTTGGGATAGATAACGCTGTGCTTCTACATAATTCTATGAGAGGCAAGATCTGCACTAATGGTGGTTGGGCAGGATATTATGTCGGCTTTTAGTGCTATGGTCATCCACTAGGCAAATAATTATTGAATCTTTGATATAATTCAGCTATATAAAAACCTGCAAATATAATATCATGTATGTACCTTGTACAATACCAAAACGTTATGAAAACAGTTTGCAATGTATTAATTCATCGACTCTGTATGGTTAAGGTGTTTTGAAACTGTCTGATTGACATTTGTATTTTAATAAAATAAAAATAAATGGAAAAAAAAAGAAATAATACAGAATTTCACTAAATAAATTCATATGAATTCAACAGTATTTGTTGTATTGCAGAGTGTTCTTCAAATTAGTTGTTTCGATTACCAGATATATGCATGCAAAATTAGAAAAAAAAAGTTGTAAGAAATTAAAAAGAGAAAAAAACACTTAAGCATTAGCTGCTCCTTTTCATATCCTGCTGTTTCTTGTACTCTGGAAAATTTGGCATGGATTCCAACCTGTGTCTCCTGATGCTGGCGCATAGAGCTGAGACCAGACAAGAGGCAAATTGTCTTCTAATCACTATGAAAGAATTTGCCCATGTTCTGTGTCCTAGACGAGGAAAAATTATCTTAGGCCCATGTATTTTAAATGTACACTTGGGATTTGTCAGATGGATTGTAATTGTTTTTTAGAGGATTGCTGTTAGAAGTGGCTAGAACGGTCATTGCCAGATGTAGATGTAGGGTTTGTTGCCCTTAGAATAGTCTTGCTTAAGTGGAAAACGTGGAACGGATGCTGCGTATTTCATTTTGCTTTGTTAGTTTTACTTTCAGCCAGTTCATCATCTGATCAGCAGAAAGCCCAGTTCAATGACATCAGTGTTGGGAGGAAAATAAGCATGTTTACTGCTATTTTTTGGAATGCCTCATCAACCTAATAAAATAATCTTTTCAGTAACTTGATTCTCCCAGGCTTTTGACTTTGTTCTTTCATTTTTAAGCTGAATTTAGTGAAACTACTGTTCAGAGCAACAATGCTATTTATTATAGACTTAAGTAACAAGTAGTTTTAAAGCACTCTGACACAAGTAATTTCCTTTATTGTTCACAGCAAGCTGTAGTTGGGGGTCTTGGTAGCCTTTTTCAAGGTTAAACTCAAGCTCAGAAAGGGATAGTAGGGAGTCACCCTGGTTCAAGAAAGGAGCCGGAGTGCATTTTTCCACTTGGTCTTGTGAAAATATGCAGATATTATCACCCTTTTGAGTGCAGGTTTGAAGCCCAGAGTTTCTAGCCTGCTTCTCCTCTTCTTTTTTCTAGCTTGGGCAGAAAGCAAGTTCTGAAGCCTTGGCACCATCTGGGATGTTGGCCTTGTTATGAGGGCTGCTGGCCTCCTTTCTGCTGCTGTGAGAGCAAGGACTAGGCTTAGAGCAGGTGTGTCACTCAGGTGCCATCCCAAGAAAGTCCCTCTTCTATGCATGTGTGAATGAAGGGCAGGAATATGTTGTTGCTACTGCCACTGTCATTGTGAAAATAACACCTCTACAACTGGTAGCTGCCTAGTTGTAGCAACTCTCACAGCAGGTGCTTTGTGAAGTGTTTTCATATTGAAATCATGTTTTGGTACTATTTACAGCTCCTCTGATGAGGCGATGATATTGTTGTTAGGTTTTATAGAGAAGGCATAGAACCTTGAGCAGGTTACAAAGCTGTAGGTCAGGATGCTGTTAACAGGCAGGCTTGGAATTCGCATCCAGGGCTGAGCTGCTACCCCTTCTGAAGGCTCTTCTTTCCTGCTGATAGCAGGAAGCCGGGACATGGCATCTCAGGGGCCAGTGACAGGGATACAACTTTGGAGAGTGATCGGAGACTCAGGAGGACAATCACTGCGGACAGGGAAGCCTGTGCTGCAGGGGAGCTGGCTGGTTTCCCGGATCTGGAGGCACTGGGGCTAGGTGTGGCTCTGTTTCATCGTCCCTTAGTGCCTTCCAGGCTGTGTCCCCTGTGACTGTCCCTGCAGCTGCCTTTGTGGGAGCTGCTTCTAGCACTTAATGAACAGCTCATTAAATTAGAAAGAGAAATTAATTGGTCAGCAAGTTGTTTGGTCTGGCTGTCCAGTTGCTGTTGAGACTGGCCACCATTGGGAGCAAGTGCTCTGATTGTGTGTGTGAGCCCCAAGTCCCACAATTCACTGCTAAGACCAAGCTGCTATCTTTCTTTCCCTTTTTTTTTTTTTTTTTTTTTAAATTTCCCTTTCAAAAGCTGTTTGGGCTGTAATTACAGCTGTCAAGAACTGGGGCATGGGGTTTCTGTGTAAAGGTCTATTCCTGATGGTGTCCTTTTATGTTGAACAGGGCTAGGCTGGCAGTGGGCAGAACTCCGTGGGCTTTGGTTCCTGAGTGCTCTCACAGGTACAGAAGCTGCAGGCCTATGGGTGAGGCCCAAGTCGTCCCAACCCCCAGGGACAGTTGTAATAAGGACCAGAGCCTTATACATGACATACATGTGCCTTGCTGAGCCCTGAATCCACTGAGCTCTTGGGCTCTCTCTGGGGTGCTGTGCTGCAGGGCAGGGAAGATCACCACTCTTTGCCAGGGGGAACCCCCAGAAAGAGGAGGGCTCTGCCTGAGGGGCCACGGCTGGCCTTGGACTGGGGGCTCTGGCAGATGCAGGCATTCCTATTCTTGTTCTGGCCCTGCACCTGCTGTGGATACCTACCCACGTTCGTGGCCTTTCTGACTGGCCCGTTTCCTCTGCCCTCTCCTTAGGTCTCATCTGTTCTCTTGCCTTCCTGATACCATTTCTGAATTTTTCATATCTGTCTGGGGCATCTGTTTTGTTCTTCAATGTTTTAGGCTTTTTTATGGTTGTTAAAATGATGTAACATTAGATTTAATTTTTTGAAAGTGTACAGTTGAGTAATATTATGTATATTCTTATGCTTTTTTAAAAAATATATTCTTATTCTTTTAGCTGATCTCTATGACTTCTTTTGTTACAGAACTGAAACTCTAGTCCTGTTAAATACATGCTTTTCTCCCCTGGCCTTTGGGGAGAAAAACCTTGCTATGATTTTGGCTATGCTAAATATCTCATATGAGAGATCTATACCACATTTGTCCTTGCATAATTGGCTTAATTCACTTATTGTGGTGGCCTCAGTGTTCACCCAGGGGTGTGTAACAGTATTTCCTGCCCTTTGAGTGCAGCATAATATTCCACCGTATAGACACACTACAGTTGTCCCATGTATTCCTCCATCTGTGGGCATTTGAGTTGCTTCTACTTCTTGGTTATTATGAATTGGGCTGTTGTGAACATGGGTGCATGTGTATGTCTTTGAGCTTTGGCTTTAAATTTTTATTTGGATTGCTGGATCAATTTTTTTTTTTTTTTTAAAGCTGGGGCCTTGGTATGTTGCCCAGGCTCATCTCAAATTCCAATCCTCCTGCCTCAACCTCTCTAGTTGCTGGGCGTGCAAGTGTGGGCTCCTGTGTCTGGCTGCAGTGTTGTGTTTTGCGGAACCTCTAGGCCTTCTTCATACTGGATATGGTCTTGCCTTGTTCCAAACAGTGGAGGAGGATTTCAAGATGTTTTCCTCAATACCTAAGTGTGTAGATTTCCCAGGGTGTCCTGCAGAACTCCTCTGGAATCCAGTCCTAGGTTGTGTGCTCTTCTAACGATGCCCAAGTACAACTGCGTTTGGCCCTGCCCCACTGGGGCTGTGTATGCTTGTTCACTCTTCCACTCTTCACATATCTTTTTGTTTGTTTGCTTTATAGTGCTGGGTGTCAAACATTGGGCTACCTCCCTAGACTTTGAGTCACTAAGTTCCCTGGACTAGGCTGAACTTGAGATCCTCCTACCTTGGCCACCCAGACTGCTGGGATTATAGGTGTACACCACAGTGCCTGACTGAGTCTCTCAGATACCTCTGGGATCTCCTGGAATGTCATGCTAATGTCCCGTGGCTGGTGCCCATGCATGGCTGGGGCAGGCCTTGAAGAGCTCTGTGTGCTATTGGGCAAAGAGCATGATGTTAAGAAAGCCTATAGATGGGAGAGCAAATCTAGCTTAGTGGACATGAGGAGGCCTGGGGTGGGAACTGAGAGCTGGAGTTGTGATCAGCAGGGAGCTGCAGGCAGGGAGGACTTACTGCTCCTGGGGGAAGCGATAACATGACTCAGAACTATCTTTGAGCATCTGGTACCTAACATGGTGCCTGACCAGCATGTGCCCTTTGTTCCCAGTCTTTGCCCTCCCAGGCTTCCTTGGGAGGCCGCCACGGCACATGGTGAGAAGATCAACAGTGTGAGCATGCAGGAGTTTTCCCCTTGGCTAGCTGTGTGACCTTGGTGAGGCTTCTACCTGCTGTTTATCTCTGCTTCCTCATTTAAAAATACAGCAGAGAGTCTTATGCAGCTCCCATCTCTCTGATGTTATTGTTGAATCTGGGATAATGTGTGCAAAATGCTTTACAAACCATAAAGGGCTATTTATATTCATTGGTATCATTTTGATATCTTCCTTTGGGTTTCAAGACATCTCACAAATGCAGATGAACACCCTGAGAGATGTGGAACGGCTTCAACCAGCTCCTTTTAATAACAGCATCTTTTTCCAGGTCTCAGCACAAGCTACCCTTCCTCAGGAGACCTTTCCTGAGCAGGTCATCTTGTCTTCCTGTGCCTACAGTGGGCACCATGTACCCTTCTTGATGGCACTGCTAAGCTAACCACTGCCTCCCAGAGTCTCCCCATGGGATCTGTGCTCAGTAGCTGCTGTTGAGTGACTACTTAATAATCATGTGAGCATGCGCTGATGAAGCCCCAAGGAAGCTCCTGCAGGCGGTGGGTTCTAGAGGGGCCTGACTGGCTTTAGAGCGCCAGCTCTGTGTGGTGGGAGCAGGCTGGCAACTGTGCTTTCCTCCGCCCACACCTTTGCTTCTATTGAAGCAGCTGGAAGAGAAACCCCAGGGAAAGAGGGGCAAGTGGGAGGGGAGGGGGTCAGGTAGGAAGGGAGAAAGGGGCGTGGGAAGGGAAGGGGAAGAAAGGAGGGAAGGGGAGCCATTTCTTCAGTGCTGGGATGGGGCAGCCGCTTCTTGTGTGTTGGATTTGTTCATTTTGGGCACATAATGTAAATGGCCTCATCTAATGTGTGTTGTTTGTGTTGGGTTCTTCCAGAAGTGTGGTGTTGTCAAAGATCATT